>VWYH01006325.1:661847-674488 GCA_013399365.1 Pampusana beccarii | reverse complement strand
GCCCGCGCCAACGGCCGCCGCAGCAGCCCGGCCCGCCGGCGGAGGGGCGGGCGAGGGCCGCCCGCGGGCAACGAGCTGCTGAGCCCCCAGCCCGGGCGAGTGTCCGCGGGGAAGCAGGCGGTTGTCGCACCGACACGTACGCGGTCACTCGGGCCCGTTTTTACGCTTTAATTCCCTTTCGTGAGGCCGAAGGGAGAGGCCGGCGCCCGTCACACTGAGGGGCCACCCGTGGGGCCGCGCCCTCCCCCGGTCCCTCCCAGGGAACGTGGCTGTGCGGGGCGCCTGCGGGAGGCGGGCGACGCCTCGCAGCGGGGCTGTTGCGCTGCTCGGCGCCCGGCCCGTAACTCGCCCAGAGCTGCGCTCCGGCAGCCACCTGTGGGCTTCGGGCGGGCGGGGAAGCGGGGGGGGCCGGGGCGAAGCGCCTCGCAGTCGCTTCCCGAGTAGCGGAGGAGGAGGTGAGCGAGCCGCTGCGGTGGGCACGGGGTCCGGGAGCCCGGCGCCGAGCTGTCGGTGCGGGGGCAGGAATGGGGTGTTTTCTCCGTCACTGAACTTTGTCTTTGCCGGTCTCCGGAGCGCGGCGGGCGAGGCGAGGTGCGGGACGGCTGGCGGGGATCCCCGCCCCGCTCCGCCGGCATCACATGGTGCTGGGGGNGGGGGGGGGGGGGGGGGGGGGAGTGGGGAGCCGCCCCCCAGCTCTCGCTTCTCGTACAGTTTCTTAACAGTCTCAGCGCTCAACTCCGGCGAGGCTGGAGCGCGGTGCGGGGCTGGGCAGGGCGGGAGCCGGGCGGGCTCCCCCGCCTGCTCCCGGGGCGCCTCTCCGCAGCGGAGGCGGCGGGGAAGCGGCACAAGTGCGCGGCGCCTCTGCTGCCTCCCTCCTGCTGATGCCCCTTCGCGACTGCACGCCAGCCCGGCGGCCGCGGCTCCGGGAGGATGCGGCTCTTTCTCCTCGCTGCAACTTTCTGGGGATTGTGCCTGGCTCCAGGTAAGGGGCTCCGCGCCGCTCCCCCCCGGAGGCGCCTCCGGTGATCCCGGTCTGCCCGGCGCTGCCCGCAGCGGCCGCGGGGAGGCTTCGTCCCCTCTCAGTCCCTCGACGGAGCTGGCGCCGGGCGCGCCGCGGGAATCGTGCGGGGCAGCGGAGCCCGTCGTCCTGCCCGCGGCCCGGAGAGCTCCCCTTTGCCGGCGAGGGCGCAGCCCGGCCCGGTGTCCCCGGCGCTGGCCGGCCGCGGGGCGAGGCGAGCTCCGCAGGCTCCGCCGGTCCCAGGCTCCGAGGATGCCGCCTGCTGACCGCCAGCACCGCGCACACCTGCCCTGGGCGGGGGGCTGGCGGTCAGCCCTGCGGGGAGCGGGCTCGGTCCGGCCGCCGCGGCGCTCCCTGCGGAGGGGAAGACACAGGCTGGGGGTTCCCGCTGCGGGACGAGGCGCTGCTCCCCGACGGGGTTCCGGGAGCCGCCGGGCGGAGGGCTGGGAGGAGCGGCTCCCGGAGAGCCGTGCGGAGCACCGCGTTTGCATGATAAAGGAGGGAGGTGAAGGATGCTCTGCAGCTGTAATTGTGCATGGCATAATAGTAATTAAATCACGTGTAATTAATTAGCAGCTAAGTAAACCCGTCGGCACAAATAAGAGGCGAAGCGTATCTATTAGCCGGGCTGCTCTCCCCGAAGCGCGGTTAGTTTTTAGCCCCCTGTGCTGAGGGCTGCCTGGGGCCAGCGGTGCGGGGCCGGTGTCCCGCCGCCTGCTGGCGGCAGCGTCCCCGGCGCCGGAGCGGCGGAAGAGCCGCCTGTCTGCCCCGAAATCCTTACGGAAAGGAGCCCCATTCCGTACCGGGTGCTGAGCACGTAAGGTATAGCCTTAGCGAGGTGGGTAACACTGTTATTTTACGTTGGTTTTGTCAGTCATACTTTTGATGAGCTGTTGAGTAGTTAGGAACAGCAAAATGAGACGAGGGAAAGATGAGGAAGGTTTATGGCATGTGTTGATTTTTATCCTAATATTACTGTTATTCTGAGCAAAATTCTATCTGTTCCAGGTTTGGGTTTGCAAATACAGTGCTACCAGTGTGAGGAGTTCCAGCTAAATAATGATTGCTCTGCTCCAGAGTTCATCGTGAATTGTACAGTGAACGTTCAAGATATGTGTCAGAAAGAAGTAATGGAAAAAAGTTTTGGTAAGAATTTAATAATTATACTTCTGTTTGTTTGTGCTGGATAGTATTTGTTGCTTTTGGCTCCACGCATTTATTGTCTTCAACTACAGATGAATCTGGCATTCCTACCTAAGGGGACTAGATTCGATTTCTTATATTTTTAAGTGACTTTGCAACTCAATGAAGTTAATAATTTGCCTTTAAAAGTGGTGTAAAAACTGAAGGATGCAAGCCAAATGTTGATAAAGTTGCTAATACACAGTCTTATGGGTCTCAGATTTAGTTTTCCTGCACTGGGAAATTAATAACAACAAGTTTAATCTCATTACAGTTAATTACATGGGCTTTTTCCCCAGGAGATGGAAGAGCATTAAATTAGTAATTCCCTCCTTTCTTTTATTTACTTTAGCAATTCATATACTCTGGAAGTTCATCTTAAGGGAAGTGTAGTCATCTTTGCTTTCACCCATAAAAGAAAACATCAAGCAAAAGGGAGAGAGGGATATAAAGAAAGAACATTTTGGGGAATTTGGGGTGTAGGGGAGGAAACAAGCTGATATATTTATCATACTCTTTTTTTAAGTCTGGGGGTTTTTCCTATACTGTAATTAATATTCAGTTAGCATATTTGGAGATGAGTGTGTTTGAGAGGAAACTATCTGTGATTTTGCGTCTCCCCTTTGCTGTCTTTTGAGCTGTGCTAGGAATTTATTTTTTCATTCAGCATCATAGAAGACTTTTGAGTTGTTCAGAGAACTGTCGCAGTTTTTAGACCAGCACGTTGCTCTGTAGCCATCTGTGTGAGTAGAAGACTACAGTTCTATTAGGGACTTCAGGAGTGGGTGGGGCAGCAAGGGGATGTGTTTGTGGGAGTCGAGTCCGTGTAGAGTCCTGCTCTGCTGCAGCCAGCTGTTAAGACACTGGGCATCGAAAAGGGCAAGCCAGGAATAGCTCATTGCATGACCTCTGTACCAAGCAGTGGGCTTAAGGAGCAGAGCGCAGATCGGTACTTCAGAACCCTCATTCAAGGGGAAGCTGCTCTCTGGGATTGCGTATCTTGCACATGGGGTCAGTACTTTGGAGCATGGAGTTTACTGATGTAAACGATTGCTGTTAATATAAATTAAGCTGTAGTCTGTCCTTTCTCAGTGAGTCCTTCAGTAAGAGCATAATACCTCTCTACCTAGCAAACGTATGCAGCTATCTGTCTGAAACAGTGACATTGGTTCTTTGCATTAGGAAACTGTTCATTAGTATTTTCAAAGTGCTTATCAATCAGCAAGTTCTATTTGTGCTGGTACATTGAGATCACTACATTAGGAATCATAGAAAAATAATAACAATTGTTGTTACATATCAAGAGTAGTAGCTGAACTGCTGGGACTTTGTTTTATCCTGGGTAACACCATCCACAGTGATTGTATTTCTGTAAGATGTTGAGAAGCTCCCCAGTGTAAACAGCTATATTTTTAAAGGAAGATTAGTCTCTTTGAAGCCATGTGTTATTGGAGTATTTTATCTCAA
This sequence comes from Pampusana beccarii, assembly GCA_013399365.1. Lineage (NCBI taxonomy): Eukaryota > Metazoa > Chordata > Aves > Columbiformes > Columbidae > Pampusana > Pampusana beccarii. The sequence continues at coordinate 670,821 of VWYH01006325.1, read as the reverse complement.
GTTTACTTGAGAAGGGTGGCAGGGATGGGAGATACCTTGCAAACTGTAACTACTTTTAAAGTCCAGGTACATCTATTTAAATGTTTGAAGGCTTTGCTATTTGCACACCACAGCTTCTACAGTATTTTTAATAGGTTTGAATGGATGCTGTGGCAGTTTGAAAGGCTATCAACATGGTATATAGACCTAGACAAAAAAGCCAGTTCTCATTTAATTCTTAACAGTTGTTTGGTGTTGCTTGTTTGTTGTTTGGGTTTGGTTTTTTGTTTTTTTTTTAAATATCTTCCCTAGTTCCTTCATGTTTTCATCTCAGTGCAACCTCATTCTCTGTCAGCCTTCCAGAAACATATCTGTAATCTTCCCTTCAGGTGAAGGTTAGAAAAGTGTTGTCAGTCAAGTAAACCCCTCACAGATTGAAGTGCAACTCTTCTGGATAAGCGGGCTTGCACGTGTGCACACGTACACCTGCATGTAGGTTAGTGGACAGCCACTTGTGTGCTGCGCATGTGGCCGGGAACAGTCAGTTCTGCACCTCTTCTCAGACTAGCAGGCTGCAGTGCGGCCAGTGTGACTGTGACACATTGAAAACGCAAATCAGAACTGTTTGGATAGATTTTAGACATACATTGATGCATAACTTGTCCTTACTCCTGTGAAGAAACTGATTTGCAGTATAGTAAATAAGGAACTCCTAAACTTCTGGATGGGTTTTTTCTGTGCAATTTTATATTGTCTCTGAGCAGATCCATGGATTTTCCCTTTAGGAGGTAACTAACATGCTGTGCATAGCAGGTACCACTGTTCTGTTTTATTTAATTTCCTTTTATAAATGCAGTTCTTATTAATTTTAAACTTGGAGGTTGTGAATTTCAGCTAGTGAATAAATTTAAATTTTTAAGGTAACTATTTCAAATTGGCTGAAATTTACATTGCAAGTTTAGTTTCTCTGTTATCATCAGTCAATTCTAGAGAGGATTGTTTGTAAAAACAGATGATGCAGTTCATCATCCTTTATTGGTTTTTTTCGTAATTGATATTTAAATGTGTGTAGCATAAATGCCTTATTCTCCCAAGTTTTATTTAATAATTCATTCTACTTCTACCAGTATATTTCATAACTTTATTTCGGTTGTTGCTTATCATTGGAAGCTGAAGTGTTTCAAATATTGATTTTAATTTATAATTGACTTGAGTTTGAATTTTTAACCCAGAATATGAAAGATGTGAATTTGCATTTATTTGACAGCACAATCTCATAATTAGAGTTTTTTCCTCTTGACTAGATACAGCCAAAGGAGTGTAATTTAATTTTTATAGACTAACTCATTTTTTTCCTTAATAAAATATAGCTGCGTCAGTGAGCTAAATGTTACAAGTTCTTCTAAACCTTATTTTAAAGTTAAATGCGATATTTTGATATAAAGTTCATGGTCTGAATCAGTAACCTATTGATGTAGTCACCCTTCCTTTGCAGTATCCATTAATCTGTGTGTGTGTTTTGCCATCAGGGGGTTGCTGACTTATATTCTGTGGTGTGCCTCTGATATTGTACCCAGCTTGTAGCCAGTGGCTTTTCCCCTTACATGTTTATTAGTGTTCATTGAGTTGTGCAATGACAGGTCTGTGGTGCGGCTTCATTTCTGTATTAAACTTTATACAACCAATGCAGTGAAGAACTACAACTCTGTGCAGTTTTCATTTATGGTGTAAATAGTTCTTTATGCCTGATCGTAGTCAGAAACCTCTCCTCTTCAGTTGCTATAAAATTTGGGTTAGTGCTTCAAATGTTACTGTGTTCTCACAGAAGATTATCTCAGTTTCTGGAGAACCAATCTTAGGAAGTACTTTCCTGCTTCAGGTGAGAAATAGTAGCAGTGTAGGCGTGTTCCTAACCCAGAGCTTAAGAAGTGGCTGTTACTGTCACAGCCTTTGGTGTGAGTAGCTAAGAATGTAGGTATTGGTCACTAATATTTTAAATTAGATCAGCAGGCATGTTATCACAGCTGTTTGTAGTATCAGGTACAAAATTGCTCCATTTCACAATTTTAAAATGGATTGAGAATTGAGCCATACATAAGCATGTATCTGATTAAGTGATTATGTGGAACTAGTATAATTCTGCCTCCTCTGCAAATGTGCACTTTGCTATGGCAGTTTATATTTCAGTTGCACTTTGGGGATCTGTCAGTGCATAGAATTGGAGACTCTGTCAAGTAAATGACAAAATATTTTTCTCACTTTAAGCCGAGTTGTATTTAAAAATTTTGGTAGAACAGGTTTTATGCGGTTATGTTAATGTTCTCTTCCAGTGAGAGATGCAGAAGTACAGGATAGTTATTTTGCCTGCAATGTAAAATCTTAAAAATTAATTTTTTAATTTATTATTTTTTTAAAAAAAAAGTCAGTGCTTTCTTCCTTTAGAGGGAAGAATGGTGAGCATGGGAATTGGTGCTGAACACTACACCAAGTAATTTTTGTCTCACGGAAATTAACGCAAAAGATACGTTTCTAGTGCATTCTTCAACTGGGTAAGCAGGTGTTTGAAAACTCTGTAAATGAAATGTTTGACAAAGGATCAAAGTCCTTGTATATAATAATTCCACTTGCAGATACTTTGTGGAAATACCCATGGCAGATTCCCCTCTCCCACTTGCCTCTCTCCTTCCCATGCTCCTGCATTTTTAGAATATATGTAGGAACAAAGAAATCCATGGTGTATATCATATGAAACATCTTGATGATATGTAGATGGGTATATAATGTATATATGCTTTTATACATGTATCATAGAAAACCTACTGATAATGAAGTTTACCTTTTACTGAGGGCAAGAGCTATCTGAGCATTAAGGCTGATCTAAAACCTACTTAAGGCAACATGGAAAACTGGCACTGTGAATAGATCAGAAAGGAATAAAGCATGAGACAATCAGCCCAGAAAGCAGCCAGTCTGAAGTTCTCAGAACTCATAAGTAAACATGCCCATGTGTATGTTTTGAAGAATCTACTTTGTGCTCTAACGTAGTTGTGAATGTACTTTTAGAAACTTACTTTTGCAAAGAAAAAAATTATCCACAGTAGCAAGACTGAGATTTTAAAATGTTCATCTATATAAAACTAAGATTGTTTATGAATTTTCTTTAGCAAGTGAATTAGGAAACAACCTCATTATTCCTATTAATCTGCAATAAGAAACTTGGCTTTGTTTGGTTTACAATGGTCCTTTTAATGTATTTACCTAGTACATAATCCAGCAGTGTAATCAAAGCAATTGCTGTAATTGTGTGCTTAAAAGTAGTGCATGGGAACATCATGAACAAGATCATAATCTCACCTCTGGACTATCCTTTCATTTATTTATGTATGTAACTTTTCTCAGTGTATTGCTGCCATGATTAAGTTGCTTCATGTGTGGCTGTTAAGGATTACAGAAGCACGCACTTTTTTCTGTTTTCGTGTATAGCATCCATTAGTACTAATACTAATTGCATACTTGTGTCAAGGGAGAATTTTACGCTGGTGTACATTTATTGACAAAATGATTAAAACAGCAAACAAAGTTTAGTGTCTTCAGAATCACTGTAGGCATTAAAGTTTTATATGTAATAGCTGCATCCCCAGTAGTATCAGTTTAGAAACAGTAAGAAACATCTACTGAGCTGCTAGTGGATTTTTTTTTTTAATTTTCTTCTATACTGTCGCTTTTGGTCGAAGCATATGAACGTGACTCAAAAGAACTTTTGATTTTTATTTTTTAAATAAAAGTAAAGTATAATAAGTCTTTACTGGAAAAGAAAAAAAAACAACTTGGCATGTGACAGTTGTTATGTACAACATTGTATCTCATGCTACCAGGTGCCCAATGCAATGAAGGCATAGTAACCAATATTGGAAACATGCAGTTCATTTCTGATGCTAAGACTTACAATATATGTTGTTAATTTGTACGGTATGCTGAAGACTTGGCGCTATGGACATATCACCATCCAGAAACAGTTTTTCAGGTGCCAAAGCTATTTTCTTACTAGTCAGTTCCTTCTGACCTTTGGGTTGCTGAGAAAACTTTCAGCCATATATGGGATAAACTGGACTAAGTACATCAGCTAAGGAGGAATTACAGACAGTATGTAGTAAATTTGGGTTCTGATGGCTTTTAAATACTGCAAAGCAACAGCAGAGTTAACAGTTCAAGTAGTTTGTGACTTGAAAGTCGTAACAAAGATCTAAGTGCATTAGTGATGAAGGGCTATATTATTTTAAGGAAGTTGTGAGATCTGGTCCAGTGAATTTCATTTTTCACAGGACATGGACAATAGCTTTTTATGTTAGTTTATTTCTCAGACTTGTATGAAAGGTATACAAATGAATATTGTGAGGATACAGTGCCCACAGCCTGGGGTCTCTCAGACCTCCTTTAAGAGTTTCCTATTGCATTTCACACACAGATGAGTCTGTGTTTTCAAAACCTTTTGTTGCATAACCCTATCACTTGTCTTAGTTCCCAGTGACCTTATCAAAACATTGATAAGCTTGCTTTAATTAATCCAAACTGGTTTTGTTTCCATTTTTCCTTTGTAGTCTGGATATTTTTTTTTGAAAACTTGGTATTACCTATTTTGCCAAATTACCAATGAGTTTTTGAATGTGGAAACAGTAATATAAACACTGGGCAAGTGTGTACTCTGAAGTTGAACAGGCTGTAAAACTGTAAGCGTGAAAATAGCTAAAGATATAAAAGTTGAATGGATTTCAAAGGTACTGGCATATGAGTGTAAACATGTGAGCCATTCCATTGAAATTGCTAAGGGCATTAATTAGTAGGATGTAACAAGACTACTCAAGTGTAAAATTATTTATGGGACTTATTAGAAGAGTATAGCATTTTAACATTTGTAAAGGCATAAGGACTGTGGCTTCCCAGTTCATTTTGGCAGGTAAGGATTGTCAAGAAAAATGCTCATATGGAATTCTGAAAATTAACTCGTACTTCACCTTTCTTGCTAGAAGATCGAGTGTATTTAGGTCTTGATATCCAAGGTCATTTAAATCTTGATACTTTTGTATCAGGAAAGCACAGATCATGGAAGGCTGTGACCCAGCTTTGTTTGAAAGATTGTATATTTTAGTGCTTGACTGTGAGTCCACATTAGAGAGCAGAGAAATTAATAAGGACAGTAGAAAACAAAAGAAATAGATATGCAGGTTAAAGCTTAGCTTTGACTTCTGGTTTGTAGCCTCCTGTGGCTTTAAAAAAAAATATTTGATAATACCACCATTAGCAGCTGTACTTAACTTTCTCAGCCTATGCATTTTTAAGCAGTTTAATGCCTTGCTTCTGCTTTGTGATGCTCCAAGCAGTGACAAAGACTACTTTGTGCTGTTATTTATTAACAATGCAGTTTTTGAGTCATATTTCCAGTACCAAAATTAGAAGGCATGACTTACAGAGAGCTGCCATGGTAATCCAAACCCTTGTCCTCTGTTGGTCAACAGCTGTCCATTTTTTTCCTAAGATGATTTGATTTCTGCAAGATGTCATGTCAGCTAAGGTCAGAAGGAGAGTGAGGAGGCCAATCTTTGTCAAAAGCCTGGTATTAGTTTCTGCAAAAAAGTGCAACTTTTAAAAAGTGCCCAATATATGGAGGAGTTGTAAGTTTTCATAGAAAAATATGATGAAAAGATGCTAATTCAAGCAGCTGGGGTTTGGTGGGCGGTGCTTTATTTTAGGGTTTTTGGGTTTTTTAATAGAATTATATACTCTATAAGAGCCTAATGGCATGAGTATGGTTTTATCTTGTCTACTGAATGCATGAAGGGGAGAGAGGATCGAAGTGAAATAGCTACAGTCATAAAACACAGGATTAAAAATCGGGAGGTCTGTAACATAGCTTGGCAGTAAATTTCAAGTCACTTCATCTCAGTGCCTCCATTTTTTCATCTGGAAAACACTGGTCATGGTTGCTTACAGTATTTAATTAGCTGTTTATAAGGCAATTAGTGAATTTCATGATAAAATTTCTGTCAGGGTGCAAATTATTTAAAACATTTGTGAGCTCCAGAGAGAAAGCTGAGAAGATGAGGATAGGAATAATGTAAAATCATGAAACATAGAGGACATGGTTGAATATGCTTATACTTTACACTGGCTTAAACTGTTCCTTAACAGTGCATTTACAATCGTAGACGAAGGGATTTGTGTTGGGGAAGCTTAATTCATATTTTAAACGAATAAAAACATGATCTGACTAAACCCACGACTTTGGGGAAGCACAATGTCAGAAGAATGATTGCTTTTCAATATTCAGTCACCTTCTAAGATAAAATATTTATATTCACTTTCTCTATGAAATACAGAGCAAATCACAACAGGACCTTTTGCAGTCTGTCACTGTATGTTGTTGTGAACACATACTAGCCAAGGAATAGACAGTTATCATAGCAAAACTACTGAAGGCATAAATAGATGGGCATAAAACCTAATATGAAAACTAAAAGACATAATTTAGAAACCTATTTGTGTGTAGTCTGAATCCAATTTTGAACATTACTGATATAGTAAAATCCAGGAATAGTCACATGTGTATTTTACGTACCTCAGAAAGGAATATTAAATGTTCACATGTTGGTTTTGCTAGTATAAGTTCTCATTTTAGATTTCAGCAGACATAACAAAAAGATGTTTTATAATTCCTGCTGGATGCTGAATGTCACTCAAGTGGAGTGGAGGCAAGTGACAGTTTAGTGCAAGAAATAAAGGACGAAATATATAATCAAAATCACAAAGCAAGCATGGATAGGCAGACAAGACACCAAGTCTAAACACAATAGGAAGGAAAAGTTGCAGATTCACCAAGACCACAAAATTGAAAGTTTCAGTGAAATATGACAATAGGAACTATCCAGGATACTGAAACGAGGGGAAAGTATCAGTTCAAATACATGGTCCTTGGGCTTGTCTTCATGAACATTATTAAGAGAACACTCAAATGACATACAGCTCATAAAAGCATGCTCACACCTGAGCTGGGGCAACTGGTGGGGGCTTCACATGGATTGTGTGTGCCACAATATGAATTGTCCGCTGATGGCCTGTTTTCTGCTGTTTGCTTGGAGGAGATGGGCAAGATTAAGCTCCAAATCTAAAAGAGTTGAGTGGAGAAATTCTGCTGAAGTCATAATGGCACACTTCAACACTTGATCAGCTTGCTAACTTTGAGGTACTTGAGGTATAAAGCTTTTGTACATGCCTGAAGCTATGGCTCTGTGTATGCCTCCAACTCCTGGTCCAGTCTTGAAAAGGCGGTTTTGTCATTGCTCAAGGATGCCATGTTCCAGGGTAAAGCAGAGGGCTGCAATTTCCTGCTGAGGTGAGCCGTGCAGAAAGCAGTTTCAGAGTAGTTGGGTCATAGAGGGGGAAGGTGACTGTCTTTTTTGGAAATTAGGTCACTGATCTTGGAGGTGGTATCCCAGTTGCCTATTTTGGCTTCAGAGACTGTATTTTGCTGAAGGACGGTGTTGAGAGAACAGGTGCAAACTGAATTTACACACTGCTAGGATTATGGTTGGCTCCTAAGTTGGAGAGTCACGCTTAACACTTGCTCTTTTTTTTGTCTGTACCCGTTGTAATGGAAGTGTCTAATAAGGTCCTTTTCAAGCAGTAAGAGAAAAGCTTGGATCTCACAGGTGCTTCCTGTGTACACACAGCGTAAGAAATAGGTGTGATGTCACCTTTTTTGGTTGTCCTAGTAACAAGTTAAGCTGCTATTCAAGAGAACATGTACTGGGCTCTGCAGCCAGGGTAGGTGGAAGAACTCTTACTTTCAGATTGGAATAAATTGTAGCTTGAATTATTTGTTGCTATCAAGACTGAATGTAGCTGCATGTGGCCAAAACAGAGTGCCAGGGTGTGGGGCACGGGATGAGACTGCAGCTGAGCAGAGGGGTTGAACCTGGCAGTTGGCAGTGCAGTATGTGTATAGAATGGATCTAGGCCAGAAAAATAAGTATTGCAAGCAGGAAATCTAGAAGAGCCTTGAGATTTACACCTTGATAACTTCATTGCATAGAATAAAACAGAACTCTTGCAGAAACAGTAGTTGGGGCCTTGACACTATCTAAATGTGTGATCACATGTGGGGCAGAGAGAGGTGTAATGATGGGCAGGTTGCTCAGTCTAGGAGTAAATTTACAATGCCTGATTTAAGCCCAATTTAGTGGGTTTTTGGTGGGGTTTTTTGATGTTGTGGGTTCGGGTTTTTTGATGTCTTTGGGTTTGGTTTTTTTTAGTAGTTGTAGTAGGAGTATGTGGAAGGAGAGGGTCTGGAATATTACTGTATTATCATGCAGATATTACAGCCTTGCGTGTTCCCCTCTCTTCTTAAAAGTACTTGAACTGTATCCTCAGTCAACTCCACAAACCTTGAAGCCAAAATGAAGGAAAAAATCAATTGGTCAGTAGTAGGTATTTCACAGTAGAACATCATTATCGTTTCTGTGCCTATTCATAACTCACACTGCTGTCAGGGGGCTGCTGAATCGGTGAAAAAGGATGAGTTATTTGGTACTCATCCATCAGAGATTGGGCAGTAAGTATACTAGTTGTTTATTGGCAAATATACTAATTGAGTACTAGTGTAAACTGTTGAGGGTAGGTAGCTGGGGATGACCCATCCCAGTAAAAGCAGGGTGTAAAATGTGTAGTCTTCTTCCCTAGTCAGCAACTTGGAACAATCTGAAGTAGAAGAAAACCTCCCAGAAAGGTTTGCAATTATATTTCTAGATGATGTCTTAATGATGTCTTAATGTCTTAGGAAGACAAATAGACCCCTTGTATTCCAGGAGGAAATAGTTGGTGATTTACTGAGCCATCTGGATCCTCACAAGTCTATGGGACCAGATGGGATCCATCCTAGGGTGATGAGGGAGCTAGCAGAAGAACTCGCCAAGCCGCTCTCCATCATATTCCAACAGTCCTG
>VWYH01006325.1:521253-661293 GCA_013399365.1 Pampusana beccarii | reverse complement strand
AAGAAATTCTTTACAGAGAGAGTAGTCAGGCATTGGAATGGCCTGCCCAGAGAGGTGGTGGACTCACCATCCCTGGAGGTTTTTAAATTGAGGCTGGACATGGCACTTAGTGCCATGATCTAGTAAACAGACTAGAGTTGGACCAAGGGTTGGACTCGATGATCTCTGAGGTCTTTTCCAACCCAGTAGATTCTGTGATTCTGTGATTCTGTGAATATATCAAGCTGATTGCTCAAGCAAGAATATCCGGTAATTAGCAGTTATGTCTGTGGTATGAGTCTTAGGAGGCAGATAACCACTTTGAAGAAGTCTAGAGTTCAGCCTGCTGGTGGCAAATGATTCGGGAAGATCTCAAATAGTTTCAGAACTGGCTCCACAGTATAATAAACCACTACAAGAGAGGAGTCTGAGGAAAGGCATCCTTGAGCTATAAAAGCAGCTGCTCTCCAGAGCTAACCTGGAAAGGACAATGCTGTCCGAACTGAGCTTACTGGGTGAGCTGCAGTAACTGAGGTACATGGTATGATAAGATACATGATATGATTTGATATGATGATATGATATCCTGTTTGCTGGAGCAAGGTGAGCTCTGTCCCTGTCATCAATCTGTGGAAGTCAGTTGTACTAAGTTATTTCCTACCACAATTAAACCAGAATCACAATAAATAGGAAGAAGGTTTAAGACTATTTTTCATCCCTTTCTTTAATTCATACTATTTAAAGTATCATTACTTTTTCACACTTGTGGTTAAAAAAAAAATGGAATGAAGTCACAGCTTAAGTGTTTTAAAAATGTAATTCCTGTAGTGGTAGCATTCTCTATTTTTTTCATCAGTCTTCCATGCCTTTTTTCATTTTATCTTGCTATAAGGATACGGCAGAATTAGAGAAAAAGTGCAGCCTTTCTATGCTGATTCAGGTTTAGTTCATACCTGATGTTTTGGAAAAAGCACAATTAGTGTCTGGTAACAGCTGATTTGGGAGCTCGAAGGAAGCTATCAGGACCTAAAGAAAAAAGACTTGGATGTGAAGGGTATGTCTTTAGCCAAGTAGCTGTTGAAAACCTGATAAAAGTGATTACTTTTAATTATGTAAAGAATCTTGTTACGATTCAGATTACTAGTGCTGGGAATGGGAATAAACAATCATTTGGGAGTGGAATTTCCTATTGTAAAACATATTTACTGAAAAACAACAGGAGAAGCATTACAGTGGGATTTTTACTACTAGTTAGGTTATTCTACTTAGGCATGAACATTGTCCATCTGTGCGTGAAATTTTGAGTTGTAAAATTTCAATCTGTGTAGGAGTACTGTATTTTCATTTCAAAAGGAGATCACGATTATTCTGTGGAATATTTCCTGGAGAAGAGCACTGTTTTAAACACATGGAGTTAAGCTGCAGGACTTTGATTTTTTGCAGGAGCTCTCCTGAAGTTGCCTGGTGAAAATGTGCCTCAGATGGCATTATCTTTTTGTTCACAATACTGACCAATTCTAGGCTCCTAGTCCACAAGAAAAGTGCAAAGTACAGGATATTTCAGGGATCTAAACTACTAAATCACTTGCTAGTTCAAATTGTGAACAGAGCTTCGCAGGAATCCTGTGAAATGGAGATGGCAGGAAGAGTGTGAGCCATAAAACAACGGGAATAGGAAATCCGCCAAGGTCAAAAGGTTTTTAGAGGTTTGGTCTTTGAGGAGGAAGTCAAGGTTTGCTGCTGTTCATACAGAAGGCTGAGGAATGGCCGAGTTTGGTGGGTGGCTGTAGCTGCAGGGAAGGAATCTGTGATGAGGAGATACAGGATTAGAGATAGAAGAACAATCGCTGTGCCTAGTTCTGTTGAATACAGGATTTCTTTCCCCGGGGGAAGGAAGAAAGTTAATCATAGCCGTAGGAAGGGTCACATCTGCTCCTGCTCTTGGAAGACTGGAAGAGGAAACATGGACAAAGACCTTTGTGGAATATATCAGCTGAGATTTCAGTATTGTAAGTTGATCAGTGGCAGCACAGTTGAAGCTCCTTGACAGCAGTGGTTTGTCAACGGAACCAGAGCTCTCTTCTTTTCGCAAGCTATAGTAATAAAGATTGTGCCTCTTGATCTGTGTGCCTTTGCTGTTACTGCTAGAACAGCCTGTAGCTCCTCTTCCTTCTTGAGAAAAGGCTCTACCTGCTGTTTTGATTGATTGAAGCTCACTGGAGACAGAGGAAGATTTAGTACTGACTTGAGGGCTTCTCTTCATAAGTTTAACTAGACAGATAGCCTTAAAACATGTTTCAGAGTTTAGATTTGCAGAGGGAGAAGACAAAACAGGGAAATCCCTTTATTTTGGGGATGGCAGCGATGTTGTGACAGTATAAAAGAATTGCTTTAATTAAAATTTTCTGAAGACAGGAAATCCTTCTTTCTGAGCATAACCCAAACCCAGTGTTTTGCTGCCATACACAGCATTTGTTAGCACAGTGGCAGTCACTACTGCAGAGGTGTTGACTGAACTGTGTAGGTGCTGTAGGACTTATTTCCAAAGTCGCGGTGGACTGAACAACTATCTGCAGGTACTGTAAGTTCAGTACCTGCAGGTCATGCAGCTGCTTCACTTCCTCCAAAAAAAGTCTCAATCACTGTGTATTTAAAAACATTCTGGGACTGTGCTGCAGGATGCAGAGGCATCATTCTCCAAGGGAATCCTGCTCCCATGCCCTTCAGAAGAAAAATGCTTTTGAGAATCCCATTTTCAAAAAGATTCGTGATTTTTATTATCCTTAGAAATATTTACAGTTTTCGTAACCGCAAGGCAATACGAGCAAACCTCCTTTATCTATTTATGCGTTATGTGTCTGTTTTTCCAACACACAATTTCTACTGTATCACTTGCAGGAAAATTTTAGAGTAATGAGAGGTAGAACTGCTACAACAATTTTCTACTGTGACAGGGGAAAATGCAACTATGTATTTTAATGCCCTTATAAACCATTTTAAAGTAACATCTGAATTTTTTTTCAGGTAAAAACCATTTGAGAAATTATAAATTTGATTATTTATTAAAATTAGATTAAATTAAATTACATTTTAAAAGGGAAGATATTCAATGTGGAAAACCCATTTCTGTACAAGTGGAAATTGTTGTTGAGGGTATTAAGCTTCAAAGACAACAAGAACTGAGATTATCTGGAAAAGTACTTTTAGTTTTTCTTTTAAAAAAAAAAAAAAAGGAGTGGGGAGATGAAAGTTTTGCTGATAGTCCTTTTCCTTTTACTCGTGGTTACTTGTCTGTGTGTGGCAAATGAAGAAGAACAGGAAAACGTGCTCAAAAGACAAATTAATAGCATAGAAAACTGTAATTATGTGGACACCTTAACTCAGACATGTCCAGCAACAGAAACAAAACTCATTTTTAAACTAACTGCATTTCAGTTATAGCTGTTCAAACAGCTAATTCCAAAAGATGAACAACTCTGGTTATAAAATGCATCGTTTGATATACATTATGTAAATCAAGTTTGTAATATTTTTGGTTCCAACCAGAATCAAATAAAAGAAAAATCCAAACCAGAATGACTGTGCTTCTCCTGCAGTGCAGAGCTGTTAGCCGTGTCACAGCTGAGGTGTCTGGCTTAATCACCAGCACTGCTTTGGAAATATAAACTCCTTTTTCAAGTTTTCAAGCATGAATCGTGTTGTAAAGCAAAACCGTGTTCGTATCAAACTAAGTAACCTTTGCTCTGTGTCACAGGAATCATGTATCGCAAATCGTGCGCATCTTCGGCAGCGTGTCTGATAGCCTCTGCTGGGTACCAGTCCTTTTGCTCTCCCGGGAAGGTGAACTCTGTTTGCATCAGCTGCTGCAACACTCCGCTCTGCAATGGACCCCGACCAAAGAAGAGGGGGAATTCTGGCGTGGTGCTGAGGGCACATGTGACAACCACCATTCTGCTTCTTAAAGTGGCTCTTTCGGTTTTGTATTGCTAAACTTCAAGCAAGTTTTTTTGCCCTGGCACAGTTTGTCCTGTCTCCTCCTTTCTTCAAAGACACCACAATTATTTTCTGTTTGTTTCCAAATCCCTGTCAACAGCAAGAGAAGTTCAGTGCTTGAGGGGAGAGAGGGGCTGATATTTTTGGCAGCTGATAAATTCAGTTAGCAGATTGAGTTTCCAGTGCGCACGTAAAAATCCCAGCAGCAGGATACAGAACTCCTGCCTTTGTGCATAATTGGAAACAAATCCATCTGTGTTGTTCCTTTTAAGATGCAGTCAATTCCTCAGTCATTTTAATTTCCATGTTTTTAAGTTCATTGCTAATCATTAACTTTGCCTTATGAAGTCATACTTGGTGTTCACAAAGGCCGTTCTGTGCGTCTGGGCTGGGCTCTGCACTAGTCTCTAGTGGCACTACTTCCACGCTGGGCTCTGGTGGTTTCTCTGGACTGCAATCAGACTTGGTCTCCTTCTGAAAAGTACTCAAGAAAACTTTGTTATTGCCTCTTGTAGAAGAACTGCGCCTAGAGGAAAGGAACAGCAGTGGGCGTAGAGACCGGCTGCTCCTTGCACTGGAGCTCAGGTTGGCTCTGAGAAATTTCTCCTTGTTGGCGTGCTCTATCGTCAGGCGGCAGCGGAGGACCTGCAGGAACACGCTGCGGAACTGCTGAGAAGAGATGTTGTACAGGAGGGGGTTCAGCACCGAGCTGAGGTAGAAGAAGCTGTCAGCGATGGGAAGAAGAGTGATGTACGCTCTGAAGTAGGGGATGGTCCAGTCCTGCTTTGGTTTAGCAGCAGCCATGATCCTTCTAATCTGGTTTGGCATCCAGCATATTGCCAGAGTTGCAACAATCAGTCCTGCGAATAGAAAGAGGAAGAAACAAGTGTGCATACATGGGGGAAAAAAAAAACATAAAATACTTGGTATCAGTTCTGCACTTACTTGTTAGGAAATAGTACTGATTTTTCAGTGTTTTGCTTGACAGCTTTTTCTGCCAGTAGCTTTTTTTGTTGTTGTTTTTAATAACTGCTGCAAGGTCACTGCAGCACATGCTCTGACAAAAGACTGCATAGTGCTTGGATAGTGTTTCTTTGTACCTGTTGTCATTTATTAGTTTTCAGAGTGTTCTTTCATTGATATCTGTATCTTTGGAAAGAATGCATTTTTATTTTGGTTTGTGTTCTTGCACTTATGTCTTTCCCTCTACTTTGAAAAACAAACAAAATAAATAGAACCTATAGCCATATTGGATCAGGCAATACCCAGAAGAGATCACATTCTCGTTTGTACTTTAAAAAAAAAATGTATGCATAATAATATATTTAGTGTTATTTTTGGTAAATTTCCTCTTACAGAAGATATTTTTAAGTAAAATATGTATGATCTTTTTATGGTAATTAAGAGATGTTGGGCTTTCTTAAAAATCAAATTCCAGTGGAATTAAATAATGAATGTAAACGAGAAAAACCCAAGCCTAGTTATGAAAGTGTAAGCAGTTTCAGATGATAAATTATGTTTAAAAATGTGGTATCTGACCATTTTGTATTTATATGTAAATATAAATACAGGTTGCTGCATCACTAATGGCATTAAAAAGGGGGTGACTTAAGTGTTGGACATCTGAAAATTCTGCCTCTGGACCAGCGTTCCAGAGGTTTGCAGCAGTGAAGAAACGTACTGGGCAGGAGGAAGAGCAGGGGAAAGGAGTTTCCACCACTTCTGCTGCAACATAAGCACTGGAAATCCTGACATCTCGCATGAAATACCAGGTACACAAAATAATTCCTCTGGGTGCTCCCCCCCATTACTTGTGAAACACAACACAGCCACCAGTTTACTGTTTCCACTTATTTTCTCTTTGCAGGAAATGTGCCTTACATAAGCAGGTAGAGGGAGCAGAAGTTGCAGGTTGGTTTCCCTGCTGCAGAGGCATAAAACAGTAGGACAGTATCCCAGAAGTGCACAGTTTTCACTTCAGTAGGCTTTGGTTATATTTAATCTCCAGTGTCTAGCCTCCTTTGTCAACAGAATCACAGAAACGTCTTAATTCTTACCTGTCTGGACTAAGTCAGCTTGCTCCCATTGAACAGATCACTGTAGGAATGCAATTCTGAAATAGTGCACACTAATTTTTCAAGCCAGGAAAATGATACTTCACTAGTGGGAAGACATGAATGTAATGGCAGGGGGAGAGGGTGGGAGAGAGGGCAGAAAAGAGGGTTTTTTTCATAACTTTGAAACTGCCAGAGCTTAAGCAGGGTATGTCCAAACGCTTTCCACCACCACCCCCAAGGAAAAATAAGAAATGTCTTTAATTAATTTTCTTAATGAAAGCTATAATTAAATTAATTTATGATCTCACTGAGATACCAAATAAAAGCTGTCTTTTTATCATTTGCTTCTGTAATCACTTAATGTCAAAATAATTTCGGCAGAGTGAGGAGGTAGTCTATTTTCAACTTAAAGCACTAGATTAAGAGCCCTGGAAGGCTGTTCTCAGCGGGGAAGCAATAAATGCTGTTACCTTTGCCATTTGCTGTTCTTTAACCACCATAACTCTGCTCAGCCACAGTGTCTTTATTCTCATTCCCATTTCTACACAACCCCACCCCCTGCCCCTCTGCTTGGCTGCCCTGCTCTTCCCTTGCTCATTTTTCAGTACCTGTGGCATCAGATGATCTGAGTTTTAGTCCTGCAAATTTTCTAGCTTTCAGTGCTTTTTTTTCTCTGCTGTCAGCATCCCAAATACAGGGACCGCAGTCCCGGCCTGGACCAACAGAAAATAAGGCGCCCTGAGCAGGGGACTTGTGACGGGCCTTAGAAAAAGGCAGCGAAGGGATGTGACTGCTCCGTTGTGGCTTTTTGTCCTGTGCAATTTGAACAGAAAACCCACAAACCCAGGTCTGCAGAATTCTTGTCAAATATTACCAGATGATCTCTTTCAAGAGAAAAGAAAATAAGCCCTAGAGTGTAATTTTTTTTGTTCTTCGTTAGAAACAGGATAGTTCATCATGCTGATTAATAGTTTCCTAAATTACAAACACTGCTGTGAAAAACTGAGAGCAAACAATGCATGCATTCAGTTTTAAAGCACAAATGCAGTGCTTAGAGATTTGTGGGTTTTTTTGCTTGTAGCTAATTTTTTTGCCATTGACTTTTTTTTTTTTAGTTCAAACTGCCAAATGCATAAGATTCCCTCTTATATTCTTCAGACACTTTTGTTCTGGAGGATTGAATATTTCCTTGTGTGTATGGCGAGTGAAAAATGAGCTGCTTGTGCCCTTGCACAGCACGGGTGAGATCGGTCTGCTGAGGGGAAGGAGATCTCTGTAAAACTTTGTTGTTTTCCAGGGAACCATAATTGTTCGTTTTTACACTTGAAAAAAAAAATGCTTGTTGATTCAAAGGAGATGCACCATGGAAATAAACATGCTGAGAAATTCACAGTATTTTTTCCAACTGTTCACGCTTGGAGGTATGAAGTGAACTGAAGTGCATCGGAAGAAAAGCGTTATGTTCAGCCCTTAGCATATTAAATATTTTGACTGAATCAATCGGAACTTGTACACAGGCTGTAAAAGTTTGTGCTGTACTATAATGTGCAGAAGGTGCTTAGAGAACATTATATCAGCTTCAGTGTAAACCAAACTGCATCTTAACCGGTACGGATGCTTTTTCCCCTAGAGCTTGCTGCCTGCTGGGAATTAAACTCCTCCGCATTCCGTCTCGCATCCGAATTTCCCTTCCACTCCTCATTACAGTGAAAAAAATTAGTAGCTCCGGTTTTTTTCTCCATTTTCCTGATGACTGCACCAAAGTGACACACTAGATGAGAGCAGAGATTTATCTTCCATGCAATAATGATGTTTATAAACAAAGTAATGCTGTGGTCCAGTGAACTCCATCACTGGTGCTTGAAGTTTGCAGCACACGTTTGAATCACTCAGTTTAATCATCAAAAGTGCATTAGTCTGTGCCAAGAGAAGCCAGGAGCTTTTGTGTTATCTGGTTGATTATGTTTAAGCGAATATATCTCAACCTTAAACTGTTTGATCTTATAATGCATTTAACATTGATGTAGATATTTCAAGGTAACAATAACAACAACAAGATGTAAAGATCCTTGACTAAAACCATTTTTTTAAAGCTAACCATAAACCAGCCACAAAATAGTTTACCCAAAATAGGAATTACCCCATTCAACTACTATTTTAATCTGGGGCTGGGGGGGAAGAAACAACAACAAAATCAGCCACACCCCAAACCTCTTTAACAACAGAGCATACAAATATAACAATTATTTAAATTTTGGAATTGTTATTGTACCTTCCCAAAAGTGGATCTTACAGTATTAATTCTTAATATGTGACAAAGGATCATTTATGTAGTAAAAGAAACGTAACGTTTAAGTGCCAATAATATCAATAATGCATTGCTGACACAGAATTGGAGTTTGGCAGTCATCTTGTCCCTTAGCAATACTTTTATATTACTTGGAACATTCCTCTGGGCCATAGGGGACTAAACTAAATTCATTATGAACTTTATTCGGAAGGGTTTTAAATACATGCAGCTGTCTGGTAGAGAAGGTTTCCTTCTCCACCCTTCCAGATTTTGCTTGTTCTTCTACTGAATAGGTTTTTGTCTTTTTTTTTTCTGCACCTGAGCACTGAAATCCATCTCCTTTTATAGTCCAACGTTTCCTCTCTACCCTGGTCTCTGCCAGCCATCCCACAAAACTTGGAACTGTCTACGAAATTATAACTGTCACTAAGACATGCCAACAACACGCTTTATTGGCTGCCACAGCCATGAACTGACACTGTTGCACTGACCCCATGTACGAGCTGCGGTGCCACCGAGCCCTGACCGCCCCGGTGCGGCGAGGTCTGCCCGACTGCTGCGACTCACGGTAGTGAGCCAAAGCAGCGCTCGGCCTCAGGCTTTGCTTTGCTGTGATTTAATTAATGGCACAAAGGCAGGGTCTCAACATCTGCTTGTAAACTGACATTTAAATGGCAATTGTCAGAGGAATATAAACATATGGTTACTGAGTTATGAGTTAAAAGTCAAGTGCAGGCAGCAATGTGGTTGGTTCAGAGGGAGACTTTTTTTTTTTCCTAAGTGCTCATTTTGCATATTTGGCCCATCTACATTAAAGCGTGTAACGTGGCTTTAATGCCCTATGCCTTAGTCACAAAGCCTTCCAACCATGGCTCCCAAAAGAAGAAAATACTGAGAACATCCCTCATTATTAAGTTTTCTGTCATAAAGCAATACGAATCGTGAAGAACACACTTGGTCCCTATTTGATTCTGCTACGAACAGCTTTGGAAACACAAGCCAATGCACCTTCTTGATGGTCATATAATAGTATCAGTCAGATACTAACGCGTGAGAAAGAAAAAAGCAAAGACTCTGGTACTAATTACAAATGTGACTTTCAGGAGGCAAGGTTTTTAGCACATATTTATGTTATGCTTATTATTTTAACCAGGATGCAAAAATCTTGCTTTTCATTAGAAACAAAGCTACAAGTTATTCATTTTTTTGTCTTTCTAGCTTTTAAGAAAAAAAGGCAAGCCACAAAACGCAGTCAGTCACTGAGATGACCTTCCCAAGCGCAGCTCGATGCGCGCTGTCTCCCAGCACCTGCGCTGTGCCTCCGCTGCTGCACGTACAAGTCAGCTGCCATATGCTTACTGTCTACTGACAATTGTCATTTAAATATCAGTTTACAAACAGCTGTTCCTTTCATTGCTGTGAGTCTGACTTGTAAGTGCAGCAAAGAAACCAACCAGACTGACACGGCGTGGCTGTTGGCACAGCTCGGCCATGCCGGCAGCAGCAGGGGCGACACAGACCGCGCTTCTCCTGCCTCAAGGGTTCCCTACCAGAGCTGTTTCTGGCAGGTAACAGTTCAGAGAAGTTTTTCTAGTTTACCAGCAACCGGGTAGAATTTGAGATCCAAACTTCCAGCTTTTTAACAGCTGCTGGTGGATGGCTGGTGTTCAGCCACCCCCCAGGTCACCGTGTCACTCACACCCCTCTCTGAGCAACAGCAGCCAGCTGTTGTTGAGCAGAAGGGCGTGCAGGTGGGGCAGAGAGGAACACACCTCTTACTGCTGCTCCCAGCCTGGTTATCGCCTCCCCCTTCAGCTCCCTGTTGTTTAAGGTCAGGAGGTTTAAAAGTAAGATGCAGGGGGAACAGCGACCTTTCTTCTGTGGAACTTGCCATGTTTCTGTCTGTCATAGCCAGTATCTCCACAGAAATGGGTCCCTGTAGTATAAATCATGAGCTAAAAGGCCTTTATAGATCCCGAACAAGTCTTAGAACATTCAGGTGCAGATATGCATCCCTTTTGTGCAGCCTGCCGTCATTGTTAGCTAGGAAACCTCTGTCTTCTTGTTCTCTAAGATCAAGAATTAGGATAAAAAGGCGGTGGGACAGATCAGAAGGATAATCCTTCAGACACAGTGAAGTGACCACACACGCTGCTTAGAACAAATGCAGGAGGCTCAAAGAGGCCACTGCGTTCTCTACAGTGTTTGAGAGCCCGTAACTGAAGTTCCATCTGGCATTCAGGCACAGAGGGCCACCTGTAACACAGGCCTCAGGTTAGCTTACCTCAGGGTTCCTAACATCTGCAGCTGTGCCCCTGTTCAACATTACAGCGTCATTTCATAGGCAGCGATTCACAGCTGGAGCTTGGAACCAAAGTCTTGTCAGTTCATGTCCTGCCCTGTGCACTCCCCCTGCCTTTCTGTGTGCAGTGAAGCAGCTCGCTCTTAGTTACAGAGTTACTACGAAGAGCACCACCGAGCAACCAGCCTGCAAGACGGAAGTGGTGGGTTTGCTGCCCCTTCCACTAGCACCAGTTAACTTCACATTTCCCCAAAATCAATCGCTCAATCCTGTATTCAGTGCTTCGAGTGTCACAACTGTCAACAAGGGCCTGGTTTGAATGGGGGCTGCAGGGTGCTCCATGTGCAGGGTAAAGCACCTGATGTTTAAAACAGCAAAAGACTCCTAATATAAACCTCCCTTTTCCCTCTCACCCACATACAAGTTTCTTCTGTTGAAGGACAAACATTATAATAATAATAAGCACATATTGATGTATGTTGAGGTGAATATAAAAATGTATTAACCTGAGAGATAAATATTGATACATCTTTGTCTGTGTCAATATTTAGTTCAAGGGACAATAAATTTTGATAGTCCCTGAGAAAATTCAATACATGCATTGCTACATACATTTTGTATAAACTCGAATTATTCAGCAACTCTCTTCCTTTTATCCTCAACTTTCAGAATCACAGATTAACCTTTCAAAAATGCCTCTCTGGAAGGGAAGGGGACAATAAATAAACTGTCCCTGCTCAGGCAGTAACTACAGGCAGAAGAGGTGGCCAGTGTGTATCTCCGGTGATTTCCCCATCAGAGTTTTTCTAACCGCCAGGGAGATCTGCAGGCTCCCGTGGGATCTGACACGGGACCAGGGCTCACTGTGCAGCCTCGCACAACAGGAGCTTCCTCATCGCTGCACGTCAGCGACTTCGCTGCCTCTGCTGCGGAGCCACCTCGCCTCTACACCACACAGACAGGGGCTCCAGGGGCAAAGCACAACTGAGATCGGATCGGCCCCTGCTCCTGCCGGTGCTGCAGGGAGAACAGGGACAAAGGAGGCAGCGAGACAACTTTTTTGTCACCAGCACAAGCAGGTGAATCTCCAGCCACACCAAGAGGTGCTGGGAAACACGGCACAGCCCTTCTCAGAATGGGTTTAAACTGAGCAGAAGCCAGCAACAAACCAGTTATCTTTATCAGTGGTGCTGGAAGGATTAAGCATATGGCCTGGGACAAACAGTTGAAAACCAGCTCCATGTAAATCTGATCCTGTCAACAGCTCCCAGCAAAAAAACCAACAAACCAGCAATTTCCATTGCCTTCAAAGGGACTGGGGTCCATCCACTGTTCACGATGCTCCTCCCGGCCTCACGGGTGCGGTAATGAGACCACATCTCACTAGCGAGCACAGCTGGGTGACAGGACAGTGCTGTCCCACAAAGCGGTGCAATGGGTGAAAGGCACTGAGAAGAACCAAGTTGCCTCTTGGTGCAATAAATGAACCAAACCTGCACGTTTTAATTAATAGGCTGCTGTTGTCTTTCTTCCAATCAAAGACACCATTAACAGTCTCGCCAAACTACAAATACTAAAGTAATGCATGCGTTCTTCCCATAAACAGCCATTCTTTCCTCAAAACAGCTAAGTGTTCAAGTGTGAGGCAGTGGCAACACAGGGAATTTTTTTCCTTAAAAGCTTCCGTAGATAACCGGAGTTGTCTGGCATATTGAGAATTCACACAAGTATTTGCACCTTTGGCATCAGAAAACGGCCCGCAGCTGCTTTTGATACTTCATTTCACAAGTGACCACCTGCCAGTGTAAATCAGCACTAAGACCCAGATGTTACCAGAATCTGAAGGGCCCGTCCTCTCGCTCGGACTGGACTGCGCTCTCCCGGCCTCAAACACCCGTCAGGGTGCTACGAGATCACTGAGCCCGAACTGGCTCATCAGATGTTTTGGCCCAGTGTTGTGCCATTGGGTCGAATCTACAACACAACAAAACAACAGCGTGCCCACAACTCCTCTTTGTGCTTGAAAGTCCTGCATCACCCAACAGTTTATCTCCGCTCAGGTCCTCCCTGCTCTCCTGCACGCAGTCGTTCCCTTGAGTGGCGGCACAGAGCCGCTCCTGGCTGGATCCAGCACAGCAACATCCTGTCAGCTGCACAGTGGCAAAGGGTGAGGCAAATATTGTGTTTCCAGCAACCTGATCTCTAACAGAAACTAATGCTGAAGGCACCTGCCCAGAAGAATACCTGTGCTCTCTCGCAGAGTGCTGATGCTCCAGCCTCTGTTGTGCCTCAGTCCTCTACAACTGATAAACAGTGTATTGGATTGAGAAACACAAATAATCCCATTCAACAAGGAGACAATTATGAGAGACATGGGGCTGAACCAAAGTTTCAAGTCTGTGTATCATTGATCCACCCAGCTGGGACTTACAGGGCACTACAGTAAAATCTTTTCTGACTCCGCAGCATTAAAACATGAACAGCTGGTGGGAATGCTGCCACACAGCTCTCCACAAGCACTGGCAAACAGAGCCCTGACGAAGAACAAGCTGCTTTTGCTTTGCACTCTCACTTCACAGCCCTCAGCCTCAGGTAGAGCGATAGCGGGTGCACCAGAAGCTGTCAGGGGAACGTAGACGTGGAGAATGTAATCACAGAGGATACAAGTGCTAACAGCTTCACTTCTCAGCAATTTAAAATGTCTGACGATTATCTTCAGTTCTTAACAGGGTCAAGTTTTGCTTCTCAAATATTTTTAAATACTGTCATTTCGCAGTGCAAACACTAGTAAAATGATAAAAATTCTCCAGGAAGTGTCATGACAGAACTATCGTTACTCAACACGAGTGACCCTTTTGCAAAACAGTGATTAAAGCCATGATATGCTTTTAAAAGCCATATGTGCTCAACATTACCAGAGGAAATCACGTTAGTTTTACTGCTTAAAAATTATTATGGAGACGTTAACACATTTATAGCCACTGTTATGCAGCAACGACAGCACCTTTGAAAATCTTCCCCACACAAGTTCCTACCTTTAATGGTCACTTATTTCTTCTGTTAAAATTTGTGCTTCAAACATGAGTTTATCTTGCTCCTCACCTTTAATCTTCCCACCTAAACTCCATCCTAGCGCTCTTCATCAGCTAGAATTCAGTCTTAAACGTGCACAGCTTTACACAGAAGCGGGGGTTTAGTCTATGACGCTGTAACTGGATAACTCACTTTGGAAGCGGGGTGCCCAGCAGCACCCCTGCGGTGCAGGGACCCCCGTGCATGGGTGAGCCGGCCAGGCCACCACAGCCACACAGCACAGCGCGGCCCCGGGAGACCAAAAAGCCGCCATAACGAGAGAATTTCACATCCTCCCTCGCCCTCCGTGGTGCTTTCCTTCGCATAGGTGGGTAAACAGTCACAAAATCGTTACGTCTCACAGCAAATACCAACTTGGCATTTGAAGCAACAGTCAGCTCTGTTCCGTTCGGGTGCCCGTCTCATGCAGTTTGTCAATAAGAGCTGCAAAATCCGGCATCTACTTTGGAGTCATTCGTTTCCATTCACTACGACAATTCTCCAGTAAAAAACATAACAGAAATTTTAAATCAGGGCTACTTCGGTGAAAAGATCGAGAGTATTGTGGAAATATACACAGACTCGGGGACTAGAAGACATGTCATGGTAAAATAAATATATTTTAAACTGCTCATTTTAGAAATTTTAACATTTCAGCTGTCAGAAAATACACGCTTCTTGGAAAGTGTTATATCTGAGTTGAAAAAGTATTTTTCAGAAACATTAATATGGACATAAATGTGTAGAAGGGAGCAAGTTTAGTTTTTATTGAAGCTTCTGCCTTGCAAAACAAATTCTTGCCACGGTTGCTTTGATTTTCTTTTAAAAAGAGTGAAGACTTGTTTTCTTTCTGCATTGGCAAAACAATGGGAAAAATACATCTTCCATATAAATCTCATTTAAATTCTGCGTTCTAACTAGCAAACACAATTTGGAATTGAGAGGTTTTTTGGTTTTACATTAGAAAATCAGCCGTTGCAACATTAAACAGCTCATCTATTGCAATTCAGCAGGAGAAATCATTGAACGTTCTACTGCAGAATACAAATACGGAAAGACAATATATTAGCTTGGCAAATACATAGGATACTCATGAGCTTCGCCAGAAAGACAAGCTTGAGATATATGTTATATGGAACTGATCGTCATGGGGAATCAGCAAAACTCTTCCTAAACGAGAGATATTATCAATCTCCAAGTCAGATTTTTGGACCAAAAATCCTCAAATGAAGAAAACTTGCTGTTTTCTAGCAAGTGAGATGAAAACAGAATTACTGATGCACAAATGGCAGCAAAATCCTGCTTGCCAGCTACTTTAAAAAACAAATGCAATTGAAGTTTATGCTCAGCAGCCTGAGTGAGAAGAGAAACCAAAGCAAATTGCCATCAAAATTATGTGCAGTTATCCAAACTCTACACCAAACCCCACAACAGGGCGCAAGATCCAGGGAGCAAACAGCAGAAAGGCAGAGGTGGCAGCAGTGGTGCCTGAGCTTTGGGACTGAAGGGCAGTTTATTGTCTCCTCTGTCCCCCAGAAGGTGACTGTCTGTGCAGTGAGATACTTGTACCTCAGTTTCCCTTGATGGGAGGAAGAAGAGTTAAAGCGCTGCACTGGATCAAACCTCCTGTTTCTTCCTCCACCCTGATGTGCAATCTGGCCACAACAGTTCACTGCGCCACCCAGACTGTTTCTGGAGCTGACCCCACTGCCCACGGCTTGCCTGCGCAGCTCTTCTCTCGTAAGACAACATGTATGTTGTCTTATGGATGTATTCATTGCCCTAGGTGAGACTGTCTCCATCAGAAGGCGTTTGTGCCGCAGGAGGGGCGGGTGGGTGCAGTGGAGCGGGCACAGGGTGGTGTAAGGGGACTCGGGGGGACGCAGCTGCTGCAGCAAACCGGGGGTGCAAACAGGTCCCGCCCCACACCAGCACATGGGGGCCAGCAGCCCCCAGGAGCCAACCTTCAGGTACAGCCATCCAGGGAAGCACCTACATAGTGCAAATATTGCTTTTTACCTGCCACCAATCCGGCACGGGCAGGTGAAAGGCTGCCTGGAGGACTCTCGCGTTCCTCTGAACAGCCCCNGGCACAGGGTGGTGTAAGGGGACTGGGGGGGACGCAGGTGCAAGGCTGCCTGGAGGACTCTCGCGTTCCTCTAAACAGCCCTGTTGCTGCAGCAAACTGGGGGTGCAAACAGGTCCCACCCCACACCAGCACATGGGGGCCACCAGCCCCCAGGAGCCAACCTTCAGGTACAACCATCCAGGGAAGCACCTACACAGTGCAAATATTGCTTTTTACCTGCTACCAATCCGGCACGGGCAGGTGAAAGGCTGCCTGGAGGACTCTCGCGTTCCTCTGAACAGCCCTGTTGCTGACAACAGCGAGCCTTTTTCTGCTCTGGTTCCTCCTCTTTTTCGAGGGAAAACACTAAACAAATGCAGTCAAAACAAAAGCTGAAGTTTCACACATCTTCAGAACCAATTTGTTTTAAGGTTTAAGAAAGATCATAATCTGCAGGAGAGCAAGGAAGACTTTCTTGCCTGGAAACAGTGTCACAAGAAATGAAATGAGGTATTTTGGGGCAACAGACATCGACCTTTTGGAAAGGGTGGGGAGAGGGGGGATCTCTGATTCAGCTGTCCCCAGTACAGCCACAGCAGCAATTCCAGTGCCACAGGTCAATGACGACTCAACTCCAGTCCGACTCCTTGAAGCACGTCCTTGCTACCACGTTGATAAGGAAAACATAAAGTAACTATTATACAACAAGGCAGTTTTACTCTTTAAATTAGGCCTAACCTTTGGTAATTTGGATCAAAGCCTTAGGGTAGTGGTGAAGCTACTTGAAATTGCACTAAGAAAAGTGTCCTGGCCAAACACGGCTTGTTTGCAGCTCCCCCCTGAAAAGGGCATCCAGGGAGCAGCGCTATTTCCACTTCAGCAAAGTCTCTCCTCTGCTAACACCTGAATCTCCTTTTATTTACATTTCAGAGCTGTCCAGAGAATCGTAATGAGTGCAAACATGCCAAAACCTTCCTCAAACCTTTCCAAGGAACACATACACAAGATGAAGAGCGTTCCTCCCCCTCTCCACAGCAGCCTAACTCAAAGTCTGTGAGACTCGAAGTCTCCCTGTACCAGGTGAGAAGGCGAATGTGCTCTGCGAAATGGCATTCAAATAAACACCTGAACGCGGGTTTGCTGCGCACACGGGCACCGTTTGGTTTGGGAGCCTTGTGTCTGTGCTGTGATATTGGCACTTTGCTTTCAGATAGCTGCCGGGGACTTCCAGAACGTCTCCGCTCGCCGGCACGCAGCGATAGCTCCCAGCAAACATCACACAGCGTTTCTTCCTCTCCTCCACAAGTGCAATCGCAGTCTTGTATCTCAGTATTAGTAAAAGATGTCAGCTTCTTTCATTACATATAATTCATTTGAAGTAAACCCCCTTATAATGATTTCTAACTTCAGAAAAAAAAAAAGAAACACACAAACACAAAAAAAACCCAACAGTGCACGTTCCTTTCTTTATCCAAGCCATACAGGGTACATTTTTGCTGGCTTTTTAACTCTCTTTTATTTCCTTGAGGTGAATCCACAGCTAACTAGAGTATTCCAGGTGGAATTGGAGCATGCAGCTCTCTCTATCTTTTGTAGCACCTTTCCAAGAAACACTAAGAACTATAAGATATTACTACAGACCGGAGAAAACTAATTAAGTGGGGGCTCCAACTACCCGACAGCTGCTTCTCTCCCTCTCTCCTAGAAAATACAGGAACAAGATAGAGCTTTTTAGAGGAAATCCTATTAATAAAAAAAGATGAATCAAGATGTGGCAATGCATTTCATTCAATTGTGCCATTTTCAATGTAAATTCTGGAATCTGATGATAAATATGATGTTTTCTGGAGCACAGTGAAGATGCAGGGGATCTTAGCAAGGACTAAATGTGTCCTACTGTAAATTAGAAAACACATTTCTGGCTCATGCAGCTGGCACCGACTTCGGGCACACAGGACCACAGTGATGGAGAAAAGACTTTTACAATAACCCTTTCACATATAATAAATATATGACTGTGAAAGAGAGAAAGACCACTGAATATCAGTATTCACAACAATGGAGAGGGCTATTGTAAGCATTTGGGAACTTTCCCATGCATTTATATAGCACCTTAAGTTCAACTGCTGGTCTTCAGTTTGACCCGTACTATGACAGAAATGGATAATCCTATTGCTTCTAACATTGCTATGTAATTAAATCACTGCTCTGCCCCCATTAACATAGTTATATCCACTAGACTTTCCTTTCTTATCCTCCTTCTAGAATGGTCCCTTACTTTGAAGTAAGTTTTTCTACTCACGCCTATCAACTTGGGAAGATAAACTTTTAGATACCTTGGTTTTGAGCATTGTAAGGTTTTAACCTACTAATGAGCGAAACTAACTCCCAAGAGCTAATAGTACTCATTCTTCTTAAAATAGTCAAGATTAATACAAAAAATCTAAATCACCCTTTCATGTGACAACAAACATCTTTTAACATCACGTGGTAAAAGACAAGCAGCTCTCTCCTAAGATATCAGAGCAAAACCAGCCTCTCATCTCCTCGAAGTCAGAGAGCCAAGGGTTCACCCACGTTAACTTTATTGGACAAAAAAATCCTGTGGAGGTGGAAACTAATTCAAGGAAGGTACAAGTAATCATGTACACTGGTAAACAACAAGAAACACAGAGGAAAGCCATATTTTAAAAGGCCGACGCGTGACACTGGATTGCGCTTTGCTCTGCTACCCTGTGCCACCTCATTACCGCACGACTGCAGAAATCCTGTTACGCTTGAACATCGCAATAGGATCAGAATGGAGCTCAAGACCCATTTTATTAGTAGCTGATCACAAAGATCAAAAATTACTCACTTGTATTGTCTGATAATAGGAACACAATTTAGGTTCTTACCAGTGTAGCCATATTTCTACAATATACTGTATTATTTTTTAGATTCTGTGTGCAGTCAGTCATATTACTATGCCCCACAGGAGGTTCTCGCTCAGTACTTAAAAAAACCCTGATGCACACAGCGTAGAAAAGCATCATGGCATAGTATGAAGACTCGTGCTTAATTTTACATTCTTTATTTGGCCAAAATAGTAGTTGTTCTGCACTCAAACTCATGTTTGTAATAAAAACCCCACTCAGCTGCTCATATACTAAAGAAACAATTCATGACTGAATAATGTACCAATTCAAAAGCAATCTCTCTAAGCTACAGGAAACCTCTCGAGCTGCTAGGCTGAACAAAATGAAGCTTCAACAAAACGAACCACTTTGAAACTAAATGAAAATTTAGCAAATTGGTCTGAACAAGAAGATCTTACGTACAATGCAATGTTTTTAGCCACAATAGAAAAGCCTGTTAGAGATCACCTTCGGGGGGAAAAGAAAAAAAATCACACCAATAAATCAAAAGACGGTGTGATTGTTTGCTCATTTTTCTCAAGCAGGATATTTCATTTTATAACAGGATAGCGGGTTTATAATTTTGTGTTTAAACAGTGACCGGCAAGTGCTGAAAAGAAAAAAATAGGAGCAGAAATACTGGATGTTTTCTTAAAAGGGTTGTTCTCTCTTCTGACTTTAACTTTTAATCCCCATTTTGGTGCACCTGGCACCTCACAAACCTCTCAGCTCCAAAGTTACTCCGAGAGCAGCACACCAGGAGTCAGCCCGGTCTGAAAAGAAAGGAAGCGTTCGGTTTGTGCACTGCCATCAACTAGTGGAGCAAAATGATTGCAGATCAAAATTATGAGGTTGCTGGAGCAATTTATACCGCCACGCTGAAGAGCAGAGGGAGGGCCAAGATGCAAATGCTGGAGGCGCAGTCAACCAGCAGCGCAGCAGGAGCGTAAAGGGTAATGGAAGAAGGGGAGAGGGGGACGGTAGAGAGAGGAGGGTTGAAGGCAGTGATTGTATCAAGAATCACTTATTTTTCTGAAGTGGCATGCCACAAGAAAATGTTTTTCCCACTGATCCAGTAAATGATTCTGTTTTTCATGGAGGTGGCTTCAAGGAAATAACGGGCTGGCAGAGAAGCAGCTCTAGTCATGCAAAAGCACAATTTCCAGTTGGAAGGTGATTTTGAACAAGAGTCAGACGAGAACACCTTTAGGGAAGACACGTAGCTCAACCTCGCCTAGGACTACTAGGATGTAAAACGGCGGTTACGCAATTAGAAAGAACGAAAGGCTTTTTTTAATTAAAAAAATTAATAAATAAGGTCAACAGGCTCAAGGCTGGGTGAAGAGGTGCCAGTGCTGGTGTATGTGCCAGCAGCGGGCAGGGGCTCCTTCCCAGATTGAAACACATACTGGATCGGGGTTTGAAGAAATCTACATCCTGACCTGGTCCCAGGGGCAAAATTAAAAATCTGTTGTAACAAGATGAGCAGTAGCGTGTGGGACTCAAAAGGACATTTTACCCATCTGAATCATTAAGAGAAAAGATTTGCATTGTACATTTGTATAGAACAAGGGATTTTTTTCTCCCTAATTAAGTGGTATTGAAATATGCAAACTGTGCACTGTTCTCTCACTCTGCTTGAATTAGTGATTTACAATGACAGTTTACTTTTAGTTCCACACCTGGAAAGAGGAGATAAATCAAGTGATAAGCTGCCAACCATGGTCTCAAAATGGAGAGCACTTTACCCAAGAGTTCCTTGGAGCTTGCTGAGCTGGCACTGCATTATAGCAGATCTGGCAAGATTATCAATTAATGACACTGAAGTCGGTTACGGCACTGTAACGAACTCCACTGGTGCACACTCTGCCTTGATGATTTTACGGGAGAAGAAAGAAAAAAGCTACTGCCTTCAGAAGGTCTTTCAGGAACAAATGCACATCAGCAACCTGCTTTTAATTCCCTGCGAGCCCAAGAGCTACAGGTACCTCTGAGACCTGAGACAAACACCTGGAGAAGGGCGACGGTCTCCACCCTCACAGCCTGGTGAGAACTGGAAACAAGGCTCAAAGCGCTTCCCCAGGCTGAGCTGCTGGGCCATCCCCAAAGCAGGGAGATGTGCAGACAGGAGCGCACACCGCTCCTGTTTGGTACCGCAGCGCTCACGGGCACACCGCACCGGCTGGGACACGGCTGCACCCGCCTGCCCTGCCTGCGATTACGGTCAGAAACAGCAAAGTCTCTGCCAAATCAGGCCCGTTTTCTAACGCCTGCTGTTGTCCATGCAAAGAAGCAGACTCCTCACCTCGCTGGCTGGCAAAGCTCAGTGACAGTCCCATCTCCCATGTGTCCTCAGGAAGTCCCTGTCAGGGCCAGGACAGGGCTCTGGGAGCCTCTCTCGCCAGCAACATCTACACCGTGTTACCGCTGCCCCAGAGCAAAGAAGGTGCACTGGGGTTGGGAGAAAAGAAAAACAGAAAAAAACCTCGCGGCCAGAAAACAAAACCCTGGCACAGAGAAGCCAGGCGCAGTGCTGAACACTGACTTCTGTCTCCTAGAAACAGTTTCAAGAAAATGCCACAGCTCGTTTATGCTGATCCGCTCTGGGTTTTGCTTGACCCCCACCAGTCAATTTGGCACCCACCCCAACAGTGTGCCATTGCTTTTCAGTGTAATGTGTCTGGGAAATCTAATTGTTTCTTGAAGCGCTTTCTACCTTGTGAAGTTCTTTAGAGCTGCCATGCTCCGTGGCAATCAAAGTGTCTAAATAAGTACACAAAAGCGTGCTCAAGCCAGAAAGCCTTCCAAAGAACCAAGAGGGTTTTTTTCCCTTCAGTGCAGAATCAAGTAGTTCCCAGTTTGGTTTTGTCAATACCAGTTGTGCACTAGGGCGCACTGGTACAGAAGGGTGCAACATCTGATACTCTCGCAGTTTGCCACTGCAACATGAATAACACCAAAGGCATGAATGCGACATCTTAGCAGCCAAAAAACACACACACACACAATTTAGGCTGTTCTATCTCAAAGCTAATGGAAAACCTCTCTTAATAGTGCACGCAGAAATGCCTGATAGTTGTAAATAACAACTTCTGTGTTTAGTTCATATATAATGAAACAGAAGTGAGCAAAAGAGGTTCAGTACTCAAAAGAACAGGCTGTACAAGCAAATGCATCTTCAAGCCCGCATGCCAAAACCACTCTCACTTTGGCACAGATTTGGTGACAAAACAGGAGTGTTATACCTTTAAGTATTACATTTGTTATGCAGCTTTAAAAGAAAAATAGTTGTTCCCACTTCCAAGCAAGAAGGTCCTATTCTCTCCAAGTGAAAATACAAACCATAAGTTCACTTTGATTAGGAAAACAAGACTAGTGATAAAAAACAGAGCCATAACTGCACTTGAGAAAAAAAAAGAAAATGTATAACCTTGGATCTGAAGGTCACGGTTACTCTTTCCAAAGGCCTCCTTGGTGGAGAAGTTTAACATTTCATGTTATTTTGGTTAGGCTATAAGGTAGTTTTCGGTTTAAAGGGCTCTTACAGCATGCTGAAGCAAAGACAATGTGGCTGGTAGAGCAACAAGGCCCTTTAGACACCAGCTCTTGCCTCCTAATTCGCACACAGCTTGAGTTGTCGGGACCAGGACATTGCACCGGGCTGGGGACCGCACCTGTCCCCAGGTGAACAAGGGTCTCGCATCCTAACGTGTGCAGTTAGGACCCGCCAGCAGTGGCACCAAGGACAAGAAGCTGCTTGATTTCAGCAAGATCACAGCTGTACTGTGCTGGGAATGCACAGAACCAAGGCAGAAAGGTAATTCCTGCCTGAGCACAGGACAACAGGTAGAACAGGTAAATGCCCAGGTAAACTGTAGAGACCTGCATGAGAGAATGCAACAGGTACTTTTTCTTGCTCTTTTTTTTTTTAATAGATTGGAAATACAAAGATACCATGGGTGTAAAGAAATTTCTCCAAAATCACAGAGAAAGCACTATCCTATGGCAGAGCATCAAACAGACCTGGGTGTCCTCATGAAGCCTTTCCTTCTCAGCTCTGATGTCTTCCTGGACAAATTCACCAGCCAGAGCAATGGGAGGGCATTGCTACAGCCCCTTCCCATGGTTAAAACATTCAGACCATGCTGATAGACTTGTTGTCAAACATCTCAAAAACAAAAATCAAAACTTACTGTTTCTAAAAAAAAAGAAACTCAAAATTCCATAATTTACGGAAGAACGTCCCCATGCTTGTTAGATGTTAAACGCTTTACCACGACAATTAAATGACTTGAAAACAAAACCAAGTGACAGGTATATTTTTTCAAGATCACTGATCTTTCAACCGGGGGGAAAAAATCCCAGCTTTAATTGCACAAAGCTGCATATCGTACTTCCCTCTCTTGAGATTTCATTATAGGCCTGAAACCAGAGAATTGCATTGCCAGCTCTTGCCTGCTCTTCCAGCTATTTCTGGTTTTTAATAATTATTCATTAATTGCACACTATGATAAGATCCTTGCTGTTTTGAAACATTTTCCCTCTGGCCCCCATACTATTAAAGACCCTGATTGCCTGCCAACAGCGTAAAATTAAAAATCAAAGCACTACCTCTGAAAGGTTTAATATGTGCCACATTGAAAGAGTTTCTACAGCTTACAGCCATGTAATTGCATCACCGGCTAACTGCACAATCTCTCTCAGCGTTTGAAAGGTTTTCCTTTGAAACATTAGCCAGCTGAGAGCAGAGGTGTTGTTTAACACCCTGATTTACTCTCTGTGCATGCCAGAGTTCTGTTTGTCTCCTGTGTCCTTCTCTGCTTCGCCTGGGGTGGGTGAGAGGGGCAGGCCGGGCCGCCCGGCACCCCGCTCCGCTGGGGACAGCAGCGACGGAGAGAAAATAAAAGCCACCAGTGCAAGCATGAGATTAAAACCAGAAGCGTTTCACCAGCTGAACCCCCTCTGTACCCACCCCTTAGAAGCAGATGTTTTTTCCTGCCTGTTGAATCATCCACTTTCCCCCCCCATTACAGATCCCTCGCTCCCTTTCCTGGTGCTGCAGGGACCCCCTGCTCCCACCAAAACCTCCCCAAACCTGGCTGTTCGCAGCCTGCTCAGCCCATCACCACAGGAGGCACTTCCATTTAACCATCAGTCTTCTGTTTATGGCTCCCCTCTTGAAAATGGATGAAGTTTCTATATTTTGCCAGTGGCAATGCAAAGGAACAGGTACCCTGCGCCGCTGGCTGGAATAAACCCCAGCGGCTCCAGTGACAGGCAACAATTCACAATCGTGTCCTTTTGCTGAATCCACTGAGATCTGAGTGTTGTTTCTTCATGTAAAAATCTCATTTCTAAATCTTATTTCTTCATCATAAGAGTCACATGGATAAGGACAGGTCACCAGCTACCAGCCCAGCGCACACATCCGTACTACAGAGGCAGCATGACAAAATTTGTGCAATTGAGTCGATCAAAGCTGGTTTAGACAAAGAAAATCATGGAGATGTAGCTTGCATTGATCGAAGTATAGTCATGATGTGCCAAAGGGGAATAAAGATGCCCTTCACACAGTTTGGCTGCTTTAATGATTTCAATATTAACAGTGTTCTTTCCCAGAAAAAGGCAATTTTCTACCTTTGGTTTTTTGGACCTTGTGATTATCGCAAGTGCCAAAAACTGTTTAATGCTTATAAAAGCATACCTTAGGAAGATATTCCTCTGCAAGCCCACAAATTAAGAGGCTTTGGTTATTTGTATCTCCTTGTGCACCAATACAAACTTTTAACTCAAAATCTTGGTCCTGTCTGCACTGTAATCAGATTGTCCTTCCAGTTAATCAGGTTTCACTGTCACAGTAATTCTGAAATCAGCTCCCTCTGTAGAGCCTCCCCGCAAAGCTGGGTGGGTTTGCCCTGATTCCTCCCTAACCTACAAGTCAGTATTATCCTGTTATTCCCATACTACCATAGAATGATTTCGGTCACAAGAGACCCTCAGGATCATTGAGGCCAACCATAACCTAACTCTAGCACTAAACCACGTCTCTAAGAACCTCGTCTAAATGCCTTTTAAACCCCTCCAGGGATGGTGACTCCACCACTTCCCTGGGCAGCCTGTTCCAATGCCTGACAACCCTTTCTGGGAAGAATTTTTTCCTAATATCCAATCTAAACCTCCCCTGGCACAACTTGAGGCCATTTCCTCTTGTCCTATCACTCGTTACTTGGGAGAAGAGACCAACCCCCTCCATGCTCCAACCTCCTTTCAGGCAGTTGTGGACACCGATCAGGTCTCTTTTCAGCCTCCTTTTCTCCAGGCCGAACCCCCCAGTTCCCTCAGCTGCTCCTCATCACACTTGTGCTCCAGACCCTCACCACCTTTGTCACCTCCTCCGCACTCTTTCCAGTATTTCACTGTCTTTCTTATGATGAGGGGCCCCAAACTGAACACAGAACTCAAGGTGTAACCTCACCAGTGCTGAGTACAGTGGCACAATCACTTCTCCAGTCCTGCTGGCCACACTATTCCTAATACAAGCCAGGATGCTGTTGACATTTTTGGTCACCTGAGCACACTATAGCAATTAAAACCAGGGGCATTTTAGATGAGATTAGATATTTCAGTAAGACAAAGTATATCTGTCTTCACAGTAGCTTTAGGAGCTAGAGAAGAAGCTGGCCCTCACTTTGTGTTTCAGAGGTTGTATAATAAAACCTGCACTTCATTTTGGAGAGGTTTTCTGGATGCCGGGCTGTTCCCTCAAGAGGAGGGAGGCTGCTGGTGCCAGGGCTTTTCAG
The DNA here is from genome assembly GCA_013399365.1 of Pampusana beccarii. Lineage (NCBI taxonomy): Eukaryota > Metazoa > Chordata > Aves > Columbiformes > Columbidae > Pampusana > Pampusana beccarii. The sequence goes on along the minus strand of VWYH01006325.1, from coordinate 635,835 downwards.
CTGTGGGTGCCTGCCTGTGGGACAGGAAGGGGCATGGGGAAGTTTGGAGGGGTAAATCTGCAAGCAAGGATTTAGACTCATAACATCAGGTACTGTGACCTTAAAGATTTTGGCCTGATTCAGTTCTAAAACTTGGGCCTTAGACTCTAATTTAAACAAAATTCGTGTGTCAGAGTATTTTTTTTTAACTGGAATTGTACAGATTTATGTTTGAAGGAAGTTTCTTGAGTAGAACGTCAAAACGCAGACACAAAGAACATTTCCCCCAGATTTGTAAGGATTTCCATGCAAATTGATGCTCCATAAGGCAGGTTCATTCGAAATCAGGAGATCATGAAGTAGAGATAACAATGCCACGTTAAGGACAAAATTATTAAATGAGAAATCCTCCAATATATATAAAATAACACAGCACTTCCATCCAGGATCAGTTTCTGTTCCCAGAGGAAAGCCTCTGCGGTGGCGGAGCACAGGATGGGCTCCATACCAAGTACTGTATTGCACAGGAACACCGCAACACTCACCGCTCCGTGGCCGAAGGGCCATCCCTGGAACACGTGGCAGGGGAGGATCGAGGGCCCTGGAAGTTGATTCTCCGGGGAGCGCTCCTGCTTCTCCACCTTCCCCACTGCCCCAGCGGGCAGGTATTGTGCAAGGTGCAGGTGCCCTGGGTGCCTGTGCCCCGGGCGCACACCACACAGGGTGCATTCTGCGCTGTGCCCAACTCCCTGGTGTGCAGGCAGGGGGAATTTGCATCTCTTCCCTTCTGATCCGCGCTCTGGTTTTGTGTCTCTCCCTTCTGGACCTGCCTGATATTTAGACATCATTACTCTCCTGGTTTGGCTCTGCACAAGCAATGCAAGGAGGGATGCGATGTGTGCAAATCTGCTTTGCACCCCCCCCACACCTTTTCCTGCACCCCGGTGAGAGCCCATAGCCGCCTCTTCTCCCTGAGCTCCTGCTCTTTGCACATCAGTCTCCTTATGCACGGAGGAACAACGGAGATGACAAAACCTTATACTCCTGAGACAGCGCAGACATAAAATCCATTGTGCATGGACTGTCAGGTGCAGAGATGTTTGGTTTTTTTCTGTCTACAGGGACAGTACATAGACTTGTATCTTGCCTGTGCACATGAGAAGCATTGAGAGGAGACAGCTGCCTGTTCCAAAGCCCGGGGCAGCGAGGAGCGAGGCCACACTGCTGCCCTGTGTGCTCCTCAGGGGACAGGACCTCTCCGGGAGCTGGGGAGGGCACAACGACAGACAGGGAGCAGACAGGGGCTCTGAGACCCCGTGCAGATGCAGCTCTGTGAGGTGAGGTGATTCAAGCAGTTACAGCCATGACGTTCATGCAGACACTGTGCAGCAACCTGCTACACCAATTTCATATACCCACTTTGTGTTGCAACCAATTAGCTCATTAAGGAAAGTGCCTATTAGGAAGACAGTGAACGGGCTGGCTATTCCAGATGTTAAAATGTTCGCCTGAGCAGCATACACGGGGGGCTTTTTCTTCCTTTTTTTTTTCTTTTCTTTTTGCAATACTGGCTGAATTTGGAACACACAGTACAGGTAACACAACCTGGAAACATTACATCTACCTTGTCCTGAAGCTCATGTATTAATTCCCCTGTCACTTTGCTTAGCAGCAAGGACCAAAGGCCTGACCCTGTAGTGAGGTATTTGGGCTGAATTATCTTCCCTCACTTCTCCTGATGCCAGCATCTTATATAAATTAATAGCTGGAATACAAAGCTGAAATGAAAGCAGGGGGAAAGCTCTCAAAGTAACACCCAGGTTACTGTAGGCACTAAATAACAGATCAAGCCCTTAGCTCACAGCTGATATATGCTGTCATGTCAAAGGCAGCACATCCCTCCAGTATCTTTCCCTTTGCTGGCACCATCTTCATTCCCCTAGCTCTGCGTTTGGGATATGATAATCACTAACTCGAGGGTACTGCTAGGGCTGAGGATGCTAACCTTATCTCTAACAAGCAAGCTCCTTGCCTCGCAAAGGGAAGAAGGTTTTATTCCAAGTTGTAATGTCAACTTTTCTATACTGCAATCTGGCATTGCTCACACAGACAAGCTGGAGATACAGCAACAAAGCCAAAGAGAGAAAACAGAGTTCCCAGCAGGATTCACAGACAAGGTTAAACTTTAAAAGGCACATTTGTACCTGCAGGACAGGCTTAAGAAGTACCCAGGAATCCTGCACTTCCCACAAGAAGAGTAATTGGTTTCTGGGGCTATTTTAAACTATGAACATCAGCCTTTTTTACACTCTCCTGCACTGGAGCGGCTGCCTTTTTTCTTCCCCTTTTCAAAAATCAACAGTGAAAAGTCTCTCGTAACTTTCCAGTGTGGTAATGCTGCAAAGGCATCTCCCATCCCTGTTAGCCAGCAGCATCAGAAAGATTGCACCACTTTTTTTTTTTTCTTCTTCTTCTTTTTCAACTCCACATCGTTCTACAACCCGGCCTCTGCCGCCCGCCACCCTGGGCGGACAATCTGAGTCACGGAACACCCGAGAGCAGACGGTGCCTGGGGCTGGCCTGCCTGTTTGCATCCAGCACCAGCACGCAGCGGTGCCTGTCTGAGAGCTGCTCATCCTGACCGGGGGTGTTACAGGAGTTTGCTACACCCCGAAGTGCTGAGGCTAAAGAGATGAATCCTTTCCAAGACCTGTTTATGTCTCTGGCAGCTCTCGCCTGCATGCACAGAGCCCTTCGATAAGCCAAGCCACCAAGGAGAGGGTGGCACGAGGGGACACCCAGCCGAGCACGAGCTGTTCGTGCCACAAAGGATCAGATTCCAATGCACTCCGACATCTGGAATAATACTGGATTATTTCTTAACAGAGACACACAGCGATCTGCATTTAACCCACAAATCATTACGCTACTCGGTGTTTCTCATGCAGAAAAGATCTGTAACCACTCTACAAATTATCTCATTAATAATGGCCAGTCCTACCCACAGATCCTGTAACTGAAGCTAATGGAATGGTTCATTTGTTAAAAATAAGTTAAATATCCCTTTTTGCAAAATTATTGCCTAGGATGATGATACAGATATAAGTGAGGAAAGACTACACCATATTTTTCTTTTACTAGTCATGTGGGAACAATATGCTTAATAACCTGAATAAACCTGTATTGCACATTGCCCCCCAAAATACCTGTACAAGCCCTTCTGCTGTACTGAAAATTTCTTTAAAAATCAAAAATCTAAAACTACATCAAAATATTTTCCGGCTCATGCAATTATTTCTGTTAAGTCTTTAAACCCTATGAACTATATTATTCTCTGGTCACATCTCTGATTAATGCTAATGTGATTTTGATGAACCCAGAAAAAATACCAACAGTTCTAACATGTCACAGGTAAAATATCATCCTTTTTTCTTTTTTTTTTTTTATTATGCTTGGAAATGAGCTTGAAAGATGTCACTATCTTAGCAGAAACCATCTAATGGGATGTGTACGCTCAGGGAACCAAGTAGCACAGTTATAATTAAAGTTTCATTATAATTTCCATTAGAAAGTAGTTTCTAAGGGATTTGATTCAACAGTAAAAATTGGCTCCGTGGTGATACTTTGTACACAAGGTCCCCACACGTGTCAGAAACAGTAGGTAATTCATAACATGCTACAGTCATGCTGGCTTTAATAGCAGAGCCCTCTGAGCAGGATGGGGCATCACAAAACCCCCAGAGGAGCGGCCCCAGCGAGGCAGACGGGACACAGCGGGCGCTGCGGTGCCTTGTGGTGGATGGAGCGGCCGCGCTCGGCTCCGCAGCCCTGACCTCCCACACGCGTCCTCTCGGTAGCAGAGGTCAGCACACGCAATATACACTCTGACATTAATGTACATCAATATACACCCTCGTGACATCAATACTCCCAGCGCTCCCGGGCCAGCGGAGGGGGTCCTGGCCCTTATCTGAACTTGGTGATTATAGAGTGCAAAAAAGAAAATTATCAGGTTTGTAAGAGCGAGATCCCGCCTGTGCAGCACACAAAGCGGGTTTGCAGTTATGGTATGGGGCAAGTTGTCCACGTAAGACTGATGAGGAACATCAGAGCACTTTATTTTGTAAAGTAAATAGGAAAGCTCCCATAATTTTAAAAACAACTCATTCACCCTGTACCAATAAAAGCATATCCAGGTCGCTGGGTAATTTGCTGTTGACTCAGTCAGAGCTGCCGCTGGCTAAGCCTTCTCCTGACAGGTTATACCCAAAACGATGCTCAGACCAGGCATGAATTTATTAGAAGGAAGGAGCTGAGGCTTTCCACATCCCTTTCACTCCAGTCCTCCTCACACACTATAGCTCTACAGAGCATCTGGGATTTTGTCACCACACCGCCACTTGAAGGGCACCTTTTGTTTACAGCAACAAAAGACGTTGTGGATACAAAGGCACTATCACTGTAATATCAATACAGCACTATTGCTGCAATATCAACACAGCACCATGATACATTCAAATATGGAATACAAAGATATGGAAGAGAAAAAGAATGCCCAGTGCTGGACCAAATACTTTTCAAGTTTACAGTCACTGAGTGACTCCACTGTGCTTTACTTCGTCTCGGTGTGCAAAGCCTCAGCGGGCGAGCAGAAAGCAGCATTTGCAATGGAGACTGGGATTCCAGATAAAAGATCTGAAAACACAATGTGGAAGGGTGATTGCTTATTAGCTCAAACAAAATTAGCTGAAAGCATTATCAGATTAAAAAAATAATTGAAAATGTGTCAGTATTTAACAGAGACTATGTGCAGGAAAACAAGACCACAGTAAATAGCGTGACAAATCCAGAAGTTCAAGCACACACTGAAGGCCAGAAGTGAAGTTTTATCCCATGTGAATAAGAGGAACCAGGTGGCAATATTGCAATCAGGCAGAGACAGGTGAAAACTTATTTTAGCTATAAGGAGTTCATGCAAAATTAATGTTTCGCTTATTTATGAGTTGAGAGGTGCACATCACACAGGATCTCAGCCCTGGTGAGTGTCCAGAGGCACTGAGACCACCTTTCACATCAGAATTAAGTTACATTTATAAGGCAGTGCGTACAAGATCTTTTTATTAAAGTCTAGCCACCTTTTTAAACTATTCATATGGCTAATCCTGTCTCCTCCATAAGCAATTACTGTCGACAGAGCTCTCCCACACCGTCCAAAGGCGCAATTTGCTAAAGTGACATTGACATGATTTTAGTGAGCGGGAATCAAGCAGAGAACACCAGACACCAATCGTTGACCCACATGTTGGCCTTCTAAGGCCACAGGAAAAGGACACAAGCCACGAAACCTAGTAGGGGTAAATCAAAAACACCCATCACTTTGGATCCTACTCTCACCCTGCGTGGTGGAAACACTGGAATTCACAGCAAACTGGACTCAAACAGGCCTACACACCCCCACACATCTGGGAAGCCTACAATGCCGCTGAAACGCGAACAGGTTGCTTTTTCTGCCTGCTTCGGTCATTTCCCTCGGCACAGCAAACGCGCAGTGCTAGACCAAATGTCTTTCACATCTACAAATCCGGAGCCACGCAGGTGTGCTTTGGAGCACAACAGCCCGGCTCATTTCCCCACTGGCCGCGGAGAAGTCGCTCATTTGCCCGACTCCACGCAGGAGCTCCAGCGCCAGCCCCTGGCACGGCTGCACCGCCGTGGTGCCATGGCCAGCAACGCCCAGCGGGCAGGTGGGGAACCCGGTTAGTGCCAGCGGAGGGAGGGCTATTGACGGTGCGAGGCTGGCGGGTCACATGGGACGGATTCGGTTCAACTTGCTGAAACATTAGTTTGCTTTCCCTGTCAGTGGAGCACTTTACAATAGATCTTCCTGAATAATTCATTGAATGGGTCTTCATGTGTGCCTTGTGGTGTTTGATTTTCCAACATACTGCACTAATCTATAAATACTGGCTATAAACATTCCTAGCAGATAGCTTTATTTTATGTTGCATTGGTCTTTTTTTTTTTTCTTTTTAAGTGTTGCAGGAGACAGCGCAGATATTTTACTGTCTCGCTCTTTCAGCAGCACCAAATGCTACAACATTAGTGTTATTAACATATGCATTAGCTCAAGCAGATCCGCTCTCCCAGCTGCTGCTCGCAGCTCCCAGTGAGAGGCTGCAGCAGTGAATCAGATAGCGCTAATGAGCGTGTTAATGAAGTTCCCGCAGTTGAACGCGGAGCTCTGAGAGGGGCATTAAGAGCATATCCTGTAGTCTTGAAAACCGAAATGGTTCATGGCTACTGATTTTATTTATTTATTTACTTCCTCGCCGTTCAGTGTAAAACTTCTGCTCAGGAGAAGAACTCAGCAAGAGAAATGCGTATGACAGGGAAATGACAGTATTGCCATCCAGTCTGAATTTAAAAGCGGAGAATTAAAGTTAATTAGCAAACATATTCCAGCTGGACTTTTGCCAGCTCCACTCTGCCCTGTAAAGGGCTGCCAAACCCTTACTCGCCTTTCATTAACTATCTTTCTGCTCGCACTTTCCTCTATTCTGTCCTCAACAAATTGTTTCTTTCACTTTTATTACTTTAATAACATAGTTTGTTAGTACCGTAGCAGATATTGTTTCTGCAATTTACTTACATTCCGCAAGTCAATTGCAGCTACTTTTTCTAAAAATTTCTCCCACGCATCAAAATATTTTAGAATAAAAATAACTGAGGAACCAGGAGAAAGTTGTGGGTTTTTTGAAAAAAAAAAGGTCTTGCAATTGGACCAGGAATTGTTTCCATGGCAGTCTGCAACTGCACATGAGAAATATAAAATAGAGTCCCTAAGCTAATGCTGCTGGGAACCTGCTAAGTATCTGTATAAAAGAGAACACAAGAGGTATAAAAAAATTAAGATAGTGTAAATAAAACCAGCAGTCGGTTGGTATAGAAAAAAGCCCTGCAACCCTCCAGCAATGCAACCATTAGGTTAGTAACGGCAGTTTGGTCTGTTTTCTGTACACACAGTTCTTGCCGCTGCTGAAGTGACGGCTTTTCACAGGTTTTGCTCTGCTCCTTCCCCACTAAACCCAACCATCAGAAGATAGTTTGGCAACATTTCTGCTGCACTTCTGTTTGATTATATGGCAACTGTGTTGGCTTTTGTGGCAAGGGAGACCTAAGCATTCTGAAGCCTTTCCAAGTGATCATGCCAGGATAGAAAAATAGGGTCAGAGGGGAAAACACTAAACAAGTCTTACTTCCTGTTGATTTCCTCTGACAGACTGATTTGCGTGCAAACATCTGGGTTTCTGTGAATTACTTCTAAGAAAGAGCTTTGAAAAAATAATGATGCTGCCAAAGCCATAGGATTTGGCCTTAAAACTCATTTGCAGTCTCTGGTGCTCTTGGTCTCCATTGCTCCACATTTGATGGAGTTTCTCACCCAGAAGATCTGGGGGACAGATTGCTCTCATTCCAGTATCCCTTCCTCCGTGGTTTGCTGCACACCAAGATATTGAAGCCAAAGGCAGCTTTTCTTGCTGAAAGGAAGGAGGCAGCAGTACCCATTCAATCCTTTACTACATCACTGCCACCGCGCACCTCCTGCTGCAGCAGCTAGTGAATCCTCCGAGGCTACTGCCAGACCCAGGCATCTTCTAAAGCAAAGCACCCTACTGCTGTCTCACAAGCAAGCCCTCTGCATTAATTCGCTTTAATAATTTCCACAGCTGTTGCAGGCTACTCAAAATGTTCAAAAAAAACCAAAGCAAAGCTGCACAAGAAGATACATGTGAAGCAAATTTCCTCGCAGCATCAGGGTGCTACAGCTCAGCAAGGAATCCTGCCCACAGCCTCACCTGGCGCAGGGTGTCCGGCCACCTGCTTGCCCACCCTATCTGGGAATGTTGGTGCACTGGCAGGACCTTGCACAGACACTGGAGCACTCCCTCTCCTTATTGCGTGCATTTGTTCACTGTGGATCTCTACAGCGTACGAGTCTGACAGCTGCTGTGGAAGTCAAGCAGGGTTTAGCACCCAGGAGGTGTACGCAGAAGCTCAGCACATGCCAGCTCCTGGCCATCGTTCCACTTGCCAAACCTAACAGGGATCTGCAGGTACAGGTATGGGGAGAGATTACCTGAGGCAAGACAAGACATGGGATTTTGAATAGCTGCAAGCACAACATGCCATGGCTAAAAGCCATGTCACGCCACTGAACGGTGACAAATATACCTCCTGTCAATGCAGGGCATTTCTCTCTGTTGTAGATTACAGCTTTGAGAGGAGCAGCAGGCCCGGTGTGTACAGCTGCCACCATGCTATTTGCTCTGCCAGTACACCTTGATCTTTGCCTCCCCATTAATACACGTGTAGGTTTTGATGTTTGAATACAGGACCTGCAGCAGAGCGATGGCTGGGTTTTACACCAGCCACATGATTTTTCTCTTCTCCAGTTTTCTAGCTCCTGCTATATGAAAAGAAAATCTCCATTATTGCAAGGGCATAAACAGCCCACTGAGCTTGCTGCGGGCACCATCGCACAAGTGAGCTGATCATCACAGCTGGTCCAACAAATCAGCATGTTGAAAACATTTCATTTGCAGTTTTGTTTTGAAGCTTTTTCTACAGCCCTTCTACCTATGCCATATCGCTTTTGCTGCTGATGAGGAAGAGCTGTTTGGTCACGGGGTGGATTTTCAGGTTTGGGCATTCCCGTTGGATGTTGTGTCCTAGCAAGTGACACTGTTGGTTATCTGGGGCACACGTTTTCCAAGAAAAAACTTTTAAAATGCAAAATTATTATTTTCAAACTTACAGAGTTTTGCTAAATGGAAAATATTCCTCACCCCCAAGTAGATCAGACTCTGATTTTTTCCTGTTTCATTTAATCACTACATCAATGAACTCCTCACTCTTCTTCCTACAGGAGTGCACAGATCTGTGCTGGGTCCCCCTTCTGCTGCTAGGACAAACTCCACAGCTATTTTCGTGCTGACAATTCAGATCTGCCTCTTCATTACAGACCTGTCTCTGTGTCCCAGCAAGAGGCTGAGCCCGTCTCCCTGACATACCCCTGGATGCCCAGCTGTCAGCTCGCAAGCAGTCTGGCTAGAACAAAAACTGAAGTCCTCTTCTCACCAGCACCGCTTTTGCTGCTCTTTTCCAGACCCAGCCACATCACTGCCCATCTCTCTGGCCCACAGCTCAGCCTCCTGTTCTGCTCCAGCAGGGCTGCCCAGCATGGGCTTCATCCTCACTGACTGCCTCGGACTGACCTGAGCTCTCAGAACACAGCACACGCTGTGCCCATTTCTTCTTCAGCCTTAGCTAATGTTGCTCGGCTTTGTTCGCATCCACTCAAAGTGTTCAACAGACCTTTTTCCCAGGCTGCTGAGATGAACACCTCTCCCTCCCACGTATCCCTTACAGCAAATAAAAGAAGGGATGCCAAGTTGGGACATAGTTTGCAGCCTGTTCCTGCTCAGCATTGACTCCTCACTCGCAGATGAGACGCTGGTGTCCACATCTCCTCTGCCCATAGGATCAGGCTTTCTTATACTCTTCTTAGTTTTAATTAGAAATTCATGCTCTGCCCCAGGCATCTCCTCACACTGTGAACATTTGCAAACTGAACTCAGTTTACTCAAGAAACCTTCCAAAACCCTATGGAACTTTTTGCAGTGTTTGGTTGCTTACATTCCTTTTTAAAATTCATTGTTGTACCTACAGCATGGCACCTGGTTACACGACGAGGGCTGCTATGAGCTTTAGTACCGCACGTTTGTTAATAGTGCCACTCTTTAACATTGAAATGAAGACAGAATAAATACACTTAAAGGAAGTGGGGGGGTTTAACTAGAGCAACAGCAACGCAGAGGACAGTGCCTCCAAGGGCCCTGAGCTTCAGAGCATTTGCTGGCCATCCTTGAGCATTCATTTCCAGGGGCCTGTGCCCAGGTTAAATCTCAGCTCCTCTCTCCTCCTTCTCACTCTGGAAATCAAAAAGCCAAAGAAGTGTCAACCATTACTCTCCATTTTCCAGGATTAACTCCTGACTTGGGTATTTACACGCGGGGCAGAGCGGCTCACATGGTGGGAGCTGTGGCCCCTGCCGTGCCCTCTCCCTTCGCCCCTCCTGTGGCAGCACCTCTCCCCCAGCACCCTCAAAACAACACTTTGAATCCCACTCACTCCTTTTTCTCTACAAGCCTCTGCCAGGGACAGGGAAAATCAACTGCGGCAGGAGACTGCTCCATGGTAGATTAGTCCAACATCATGTTTTTCAGAAATAACTTCTTGTGTCAAAATCCCTCAGCTGGGCCCTTACACAAGCTTAGTTTACAATTGCTGCATGGTCAGGCTGCAAAGGGCAGAGAATAGACACCAAAGGGCCCAAGAGTGCTACCAGCATCACCAAAAAGAAATGCTCAAAACACATTAATTTGGCCTAGTAGGTAATGAAATGAGTCGTACCCACATTAAGAAAAATGCTTAAAGTTTGAGAGATCACTTTCCGGTTTGAGTCCTAAGCATGCATCAGGCCATATTTCCTTTCTTCCCCTGGAAAAACGGAGGTTTAAAAAAAATAAGTATTTTATTCCTTATTTTTATATCATGCTCAACCAACTAAATTTGAAGAAGTTTGCCATGCAGTTCAGAGAACAAGAGTATCAGATGGAAAAGCACTCCAAATGTGAAGTCCTGCAAAACACCACGTAATTGGGGTTTCCCCTCCTAACACTTCTCCCTTGGCTAGAAGGAAAACAGACTGCAACATCAATAAATAATAACTTGGTTAAAGCGACTAGAACATTTGGGAAATCTGGTGCTAACCTCCAGCCATTGCAGGAGACCTACCAGTTCAATATACTTTGGGAGCAGACCACTGTTTTCTTCCCAGAAGTTGAACCACTAATTCCTAGTGCTCTGAGCAGGCATGGGCCGCAGATACGGCCTCAAACCAGCAACGTTTCCACACGTGCAGAGCAGCTGCTCTGTGTGTGTTGCAGAAGTAACTGGCACACGTGTCTCAAATCTGATGTAGCAGAGCTCTGTCGACATTTGAGGCAATTATCAACTGGGGACACAAAATAGACCTGACTTGCATGAACAAGGCACTCGCACACCTGCCAATATGAGCAGCTCAAATGCAAAAAGCTTTGTTACACACAACAGTCAACAAGCTGCACGAAATCTTTTAAAACGTACAAAACCAAATTGCATTTTGTGATTGCACATCCTTCGTGCAGAAGATACTTTCTGAGCTTATATGCGGTTGTATTTAGATTTTTTCTTTCTTCTCTCACATTCTTTGATCTCCTTATTACACCTTTTTTAAAATAAAAATGAGGTTTGGGACCAGTATTAGATTCTGCTGACAGTCACAACTAGAGCACTCTGTTCAATGCAAAACAAATTATTCCCTCCGACTAGTTGTTTATAATGTTTACACAATAATCATTGCTGGAATTTCAGCATTATGGCACATTCATCATAGTTTGACTTAATTTCTGTGACCTCTTAGCCCAGGAAGAACCAGGCCATTGATTTGCTGTTTAACATTTCAAAAAGCAGACTCAGAATCTATACTTTTTTTTCTGTTATTTAGCTATTGTTGTGAACACTGAGACATGACGAATGAAGGAAAAATAATAGCTTTTTGGAAGTTGTCTGTTTTCTCTCAGTCGGGTATGGAGGTCTTTCCTCTCCTCACTGTATCAGTGGCAGATGCCAATCACATTCAATTAGTCTCACAGGATTCATTTTAAAGCTCACATTCCCAAGTACAAAACTAGAGAGAGGGGTCTGGGCTTTTTTTAGCAGCCAGCTGCTTTTTCCATTGCAACTGTCAATCAATCGATCAGAAAGGAGGGTCCTGAGAGTGATAGTTTTAGATGCTCAAAGCAAAAAGGATAAAACAATTTCTAAGTAAGAAATTGCTTTCTCTATTGCTTGAAGTGTCTACCACTATGGAAAGCAGCAAGCAGTAATGATTAGTTTCTGGTCTTTTTGTGGACAAGGCTGGGCTTACACTTAGCGTATGCGATGGCAGCTTGCTGTCCTTAATCATGCAGTAACCTTGAATATTATACATTCTCTAACACTTCCAATTCTGAGCAGCCAATATTTTCTGGAAGTACAAGTTTCAGAAGTGAAATTAGTTATGGAGCGAGGAGAGATACGGCCAATGTCCTCTGAGTGACTAAAGCCATTTAGTCCCCAGGTTTCATTTTAATGTAGGTTAAATAAAAAGGTACCCAGCACTATGCTTATCCCTGTGCATCTACAGTTTGATATGCTTTGTGAAAAATAACATTGCATTGGAAGAATGCAGCATTTCTCTGACGTCAGTGCAGTTCAGCAATTCAGAGAGAATTACTAAATATAATACGTAGGAACATAGCACCTAAGGGGTGTACAGGTCAAGGAGCCCAGTCCCTTGATATTGGAGACAACCACATCACAGAATCCTTTTAATAAACTGATTAAGATCCATCTGCAAACTAGTTAGGTTTTTGCCCCCAAAATCCCACTGAAAGGCTTTTCCAGAGCCTCACCATTTTACTGATTAAAAAGCTGCTTCTAATTTCCATCCAAAATTTATTCACGGCCAGTTTATTACCAATTTGTTCTTGTGCCAGCACTGTCCTCCAGCTGAACTAGCTCCTTTCTCTCCCTGGTGTTTACTTCTCTGATGTATTTATAGGCAACAATTCACATTCCCTCTCCACTTTCATTATGCTGGGATAAATAAGGGGGCTATTTCGATACCCTAGCGCAACCAAACCGCACCAATCCTGTGTTCATCTGGACATTATTGCCATTGGAGTCCCTTTCTTGAATGCCCCCAATGTGCCCAACGTAGTCCAGAGGAAAGCCCACTGCCACAAAAAGCGTCCATTTCCCCAGCTTCTCAGCAACCCTATTCTTGGATCACATTTGCCTCATTGCTAAGAAGCCTGAAGGAAACCCCTGTAACCGTAGGCAGCTCATGTGCAGTTCTGCCTTCTACAAGTCATCAGCTTACAGTGGACATACACGTCATGGACTCCTCTATTTTGTGAGAACCAAGTACTCTATTCAAATCCAAAATGTTAAACCTCAAAGATTATGGTCGGCAGACTCTTACATGAAAAGACCTGGGATAGGTGAAAGTCACGAAGACCTCTCAAGTCTGGAGCACTCAATGCCAGTGTCACAGAGGAGCTGCAAAGCCCCCCGAGCTCAGGCGCCCAACCCCAGCAAGGTGGCCGCTGTGGGACGTCACAGGTATGGGAGCACATGGGGCACCATGGGGTCACCTTAATTCCCCAGTCTGAAATGAACTGGGGTCATATCCATGCATTCAGGCCCTTGGGGACCCAGGTAGGGGCTTTTCCTTTCCCCAAAAATCCCCTAAGGAGGCAAATTCCAGAGAGCACTTCAGCTGGGGTGCCTCACAAAATATAGCGCCAGCTTTTCCCAAGCCTCACTGAAAAGAAAGGCATTTCTTCTCTGCATGGTAGCGCAGTGGTTCTAGGGCTGGCTAGGGTACAGAATCCCCACATTTAATTGTAGGTTTTCCAGCTTATACCACTGCCATGGAGAGACCAAACTTACACACCTATGTTTCTTCTGAGCTAACAAGCCCCTTCAGGAACCGGGCATCACGCAGGTGAGATGCAGTAGGGCAGCAGAGCTGCAGGGAGGAGGAGGATGGGCTTAGCCCTATGGCTCAGGCCACTCTGGGGTTCAATCACAGCTCGTGGCTGCTGTTTCTACATTACTAAACAGAAAAGGATGTTGATTGTTATAAACATCAAAGGATGCAGTACAAATCATCCCATTAAAGCCTCCAATCTGAACATTATCACCTGTACTGCAACCTCTAGCAAATCAAAAAGGTGGTTTCCAGTTAGGTAATGACTACACCTATATTCATTTATACACCATCTTGAGATGACAGCTCTCCATAGATCTTGTTCAGAGAGCCCAGATTCCTGTAACTCTGCACATGCTTTTTACTTAATGGAGGAGGACAATAAAACTTCAAGAAGACCTTCTAATTTACCTCTCATTGCTCATTTACCTCTTGGAAAAAAAAATTAAGAAACTGCCTTTCTGGATTTTACAAATCCTCAGCTAGACCCTGTCCTTCCCGTTTCTTTCCCTTTTCTATAAACTTTTAATATTTGTATCTTTTAACATCTCAATCTTTAACAAAAATAAAGTAAAACCTAAGCCAAATGAAAATGAAGTCAGACAGCAATCAAGACAAAAGGGTCATGCACAGTTTAAATGGACTCTTAGACTCCTTACAGTAATTGTAACTGAAGAAGCCTTCAGTGGGCTTAGAAAAAATTAATGCTATAACCTCCAGGCCAGATACTCCAACAAAAGAATTGAGCTGAAAGATTTAATGGGTTTGGGATACATCCTTGCACACTGGGAAATATTTGCTATTCTGCACTTAAGAGAACTGTAGCATCCAGTAGAGGCTGTGGAGGTGAAAGATTAGGCAGTGGAAATTGGTACAATGACAGCAGAGCAAGCTATTTCTGTAAAGATTTCCTCAACTCCCGCTCTGACTCCTGTTACTAGCAATGTAGCAGCATAAATGTGAGGGGCGCCAGAGCTCATCTGCACCTGAATGCTACAGTTCATGGGTGACGTCTTTAAAATCTGAAATACTATCTGTTCCCTGTACACTGGTTCTTTGAGGTTGTTTTTGGCTGTAGGTTTTTTTTGTTTCCTTTTCTCAGAGGTATTTCAGATTCATAACCAACTGAGTAAGCAACAAAATAAGTTGTTTAAAGTATAATAATAAAAATCTCATTAAACAGGTCTGTATTTTCTGAAAATAACCTAGGTCCCACTGGGACCAGAACTCCAGAGGATTCTCTATCTGAGGTTTATTTTCTCCACTCCCAGCCTCGGAAAAAAATATGTATTGAACCTAAGTTTTTCTAGAAATGTATGTACAGTTTTAAACAAAACTTTCCCCAGGAAAAGCTCATCCAGTCACAGGGGAAATTTCTGATGTAGTCACAAAGGTTCAACCTCAAGATAGCAAATAATCTGGAAGTTCAGACTAGGTCACAGCCTTGGCTCTGCTGTTTGCCTTCAACAACACCCCTACCATCAAATTACAGGTAGAGGAAGTTTTCTTTAGAGGGAGTAAGGGGAGGAAAGGTGGAGGGAGTTTGTCTTGGTGCAGAAGAGGAGAACAGCACTGATATTTTGAAACGGAAGAAGGAAGGGAAAGAAGTATTTAATCTAGCTACACGTCTTGTTGCTGCCTACTTTATTAAGAGTCTTCAGTTTCTAAGCTTCAATCAAAGCATCCACATCTACAAAGAAACATTTGCCATCTTCAAATACAACCATGTAAATTGGTCTTGCCTGTCCCAATTCAATGGCAGTCGGAGAGTACTACTGACAATCAAACATACCATAACATCACACATACCAGAGCTGTCTGCTGAAGTCTCTATCTTCACTTTCCTCTCAAACACAGATGCCACTGCTGTATATTAATAAACCCAAATATATAAAATTCTCTTTCCTTTTGAACAAATTACTTTCCAAGCCTTGTTTTTCTGCTCCCCTCAATTTACTTTCTCTAAAGATGAGAGAACTACAACTCCTAATTCATATCCCTTCTTACTTCAAATAAAAGTATTCAGAAGTAAAATTTCAGCCTTAGCATCTTGCTCTAAGAAGTTTAGTACAGCAGCAATTTTGTGGCCATAGCAGCTGATCCTTCATACAGCTGGTTACACTTCACAGTGCCTTCAGGAAAGGCTACTGGGGAGGAAGGCCAAACATCAAAGTTTAAGGGAAAACATTAAAATATTCACCTTGCAATCATTGACAACAGAGACATTCCAGCACTAGAGTTTGGCATTTCTCAATGGTGAAAACACTTTGAAAAGATTCATGTCAGGAGATGGACACCAGCAACAGTCGTTTGGGGTAATGTGCCAGTTGGACTGAATTCAAGTCTCAGCATCGTACTCAAAAGGCAAGTAAGGTTTTCAAGAAGGGTGGAGGGTTTTTTGCATTTATGTGAATTTAAAAACAAACCATACACAAGAAGTTGAAAGGCAACTGATTTTTTTTATCACCTACTGCCTTCCAGCTATCTCCAGTGGGCAGAACCCATAAGCCCTCTGAAACCACTTGTCACTTCACATCTCTTAATGGGCTGTAGGAACCTTCTTTTAGTCACTAGATTTGCTACAGATAAATAAAGATTTGTTGCTCTCCAGCACTGATCCCTAAGAACATAGTTTCCAAATCCTCTAATATGCATCTGTAGATTAAATAGTTCCTGTCTAGATGTCCTTCCCTCATCAGGCCGTGGGACTGGAAACTGGAATGTCCTTCCAGCAGGTCCAAAAGAAAGCCACATTGAAGATTATAGTACAAAAATTGAACTTTCTGCACAGACTGGCATCAAAATTCCAGGGAATGACTCCAAATCATGGACGAGCACTTTGACATAGAGAAGCTACTGTTAGTCAAGAGAGGTAATTTCAGGTTCAATGTTTGCACACTAATGCCTTTTGTAAGCACGAAAATAGCGCTTAGAATAGGTGCTTAACATGCACAAAGGCTTCAGCATTGGGAGGAACCTGATATGGAAACATCCAGTTGAGGTTGGGTTTTTTCGTGGTGTTCTGGTTTGGTTTGGTTGTTTACTAGCTAGAATGACTTAAAGTAACTTTGATGCTTCAACAATACATTTTCTAAACAATTTGATTGATCTAAATTGGCAGCATTATATTACAAACGAACCCACCAATACTGATGTAACTGATAGAGTTTTCATGCATTTAGCTTTGTTAAAGCCTAATTCCCTCCATTAAGCAATTAAGGCCATTTGCAAACGTGCAAAGTTAATTTAGAAATTATAAAATTAAGGCTAATGGACTCAATTATAATAAATGCACGGGTCAGTGATTGCAGCAATTTTTCAACCCTTTCTTTATTTCTAGGCTCAGTTTAATAACACACTCTGTCTCACAGTGGTGATGGTGTGGCAGGATCTGTTCTTTGGAGTGGTTGAGAAAGCAGGAGGTGATGGAGCCAGAGTGGGAGGGACCAGCTCCCTCTGGCTGACAGGAGCCCCCTGCCAGCATCACCCCACAGTGGGTTCAGGCCCCCAGCAGTGCCCCACACCCCCAGCTGCATGACATGCATCTATACAGCAGATAATGAATTGCTTCCCAATGACGAAATGTGCTGGAAGCACACAGCTTTCACATCATTGACCCAGAGCACATGTGCCTGCTCTCGCGTCAGGACTTTGAGGAAAAGCGACGTCCACCCCCTCCCCGAGTCCTCCCCTCGTGGCACACAGTGGGGGCTCCCCTAAACAAACACGGACCAACAGCTCCTCTCCCTCCCCTGCTGCGCTTCTCCCGGGCGTGCAGGCACCCACACAGTGGAAACTGGAGAAATCTAATTTTAGACCACTTCCACTTACGCTGACTAGGGTTTTTTTCATTTCTTCTTCTCTTGTCTGGAGTTTCTTTGTAGATCCAAAGACCTTAGTGATTTTATTCTCCTAAACACATCTGTTTTTTCCCAGACTGAAGTCCTCAAAATCCTTTTCACGATGTCACACTTGGTTACTGAGAGTGTTTTGAAGTTAGTAGAGGGTTTTAGCTTCAGAGACTGAACAGCAGGAGATGATTAACACTTAGGGAGCAAAGCTGTTTATTGTGTTTTAAATAGTGCAGAAGAGTTTGGTTTTTAAATTGCCTCTAATTAGTATAATGTACTTGTGCGTGCATGCGTACACCTGATCTCTACTTCACAAGCACCAAGGTCCTTATCAGACTGCTGAACAGAAGCATGAAAATCCACAACATGAAAGACTCTGCTTTTTCCTTCTACAAGTACGTGCTCAGATGGTCTCCACAGATGAGGAGGACACAGCAATTGAGCTACCCTCACTGATTCTCAACACTCATCTTCAGGCAAAGGGAAATGCAAACAGCATGTTATATCTCCAGTGGGCACAGGTAATAGCAACATCAATTGAACCTGGTTCATCCTTCCTGCATTTCACACTGGTTCCCAAGATGCATTCCTCCAGGGATTTTGAAGCACTACTTGCCTCTTGCTGCTTCAAGTAACAAGTGATGCAGCAAAAGACGAATTGGGGACTTAGATGTTTCTCTCTTCCCCGTCTGCCTCCAAAAAAAGGCATTTCAGGACACAATCTCTTCACAAAAGGTGGCCCTGGCTGAGGAGACATGCAGGTGAGCGCAGGCAGCTGGAACACCCGACAGCCACACTCCATTCTTCTTTGCATTTCTTTCATCCTTGCCTTGCTTGCACCCAAATTTGACACTATTCAAAGAAGGGGGGCTCTCCCTGCACCTTCACAGCTAAGACTGCGTACCAGGGATGTCCCCAGAGCATAACACTGGGGACATCCGTCTGCAGCACGCAGCGGCACGCCAAGACCTTGGGCCAGGCAGAGGGCAGGGGTGCCTGAGGAGCCCGATCCTGACCCAGCGATCCCAGCTGCTGCTGTGGGGCAAAAGGCAAATGTTGTGCTTGTGTTCACAGCCTGATCGTCAGGACAGCTTGGCATGCCTCTGGTTACTCAGCACCTCTCCACAGACACATTAAGGCTATCAAGGTACAAACCCTGGCATTAACCAACAGGCACTTAATTCGGATAATGTTCATCAGATTCCTTCCCTATATTTTACAGAAGTTTCTGGAAGGAGATTCAGAATCAGAAGCCTTACCCCCAACAGCTGCAGAGTGTTTGTTACCAATAACATCTCTAACCTATACTCCCACATCCATAATGAGAAGAATACCACAATATCTCACCAACAATAATCCATGCAGCTCAAATGAGATCTTTCTGTAAGCAGCAAACCATCAACCGTATCTATTAGCCCTACAGGTACCTGATAAAAAGCAAATTAAAACAGGGGAGATCAAAGAAATGGGATATTATATTCAGCTGGCTCATATTAAATAAAGTTTTTGACTTAGGCTCACTGGAGACTGATGCTTAAATTGCTACAAATGGAACTGCCATAAAGACAAAAGAGATTATTAAATCTTTGTGCCAATCATTCAGATATAGGACCAGAGCTCTGCATTTTGAAAGCATCTTTCAAGCAAGAGAGAGCGGGTGAAAGATATGAACCAAATCTAACACTAAGACTTAAAATACCTTTTGGTATCCATTCAAATCATCTAGAAATCTATTTCAGAGACGCTATCTAAAATGATAACAACCTTAAAATATATATTTGAGAGGAGGCAAAATCTAAAATTATGTATTGCAACATGACAAAGCAACCACGTTTCTCTGAATATATAACAATAAAATATTTCATTGAAAATAGTATATAAAATCGTGAAGACCTGGATTTATCCACAGAAGTATCAGGGGTCACCCAGGTATAAGTCTCATTCAAAGTGTGACCATATTGTGGGGACAGTTGTCCCAGCCCAGATGTGTGGGTGCACAAGGTCCAGTCCCAGTGCCACGGCTACCACAGACGGGAACGGTTACACAGAGCCATCCCCTCCATTTACTGGAGTAACATATGACAGGTTAGACAGGTTCATGTAACACAGAATTGATGATTGCAGGCTGAATAAATGCAAGAGACAAAAAGGCAAGTTGGAATTCAGACAGAAATAACAACTGGCAAGAGCTCCTGGTTTCATACCTCTGAGCCCAAATACTAGGAGGGGGTAATGGAGCGAGAGAAAAGTATCTTTATTCATTTTAAAAAGAAAACATATTTTTACTGGAATACAAGGAAGGAAAAAATGAGTTTAGCATGACAAATCTCTCTGAGCTTCCTATATGCTACAGGAATAAAGTAGACATTACCAATAGGACTTGACATATGTTAAATTTCCTCCTTTGATAAAGACATGAAGAATACAGAATATCTGTACAGCTTTATAGTGATATTATCCTATACTCTTAATGGCTTCTAATTATCCTAATGATCCAGTCCTCTCTGTAGATTGGAGATGCACTACATGATTAAGGTATAGCTGAAAAAGTCATCTTAAATTAAAATTAAGAACCAAAAATAATACAGCATACCTTGCTTCACTGTCAAACTGCCCGGCACAATTACAAAGGCAACTTTTAAACCCGGGCATCTTTACTGGGGAAATGTGGGCCCTGAGCAGTCATTCTCTTGGCCAAAGGGGAAAAATTTTGGAGGTGGGTGTTAGGATGGGTGTTACGCACACACATACTGCAGGGGCAATAACGCAAACACCTGTTGCTGCAAACGTAACTGCCTTTTTATTGCTCAAACACACCGATATTTTTTGGAAATGAAAATCACGGCACCACACACAGTGCTGTACACACAGTTTCTGGGATGGCAAATCCAGCAATTATTTACCCTATAGACCTTAAGTGTTGCACAGAGCAGCGCAGAGTGCTTCACACTGTGCAGTACTAACCATAAATCAAGCTAAAATAAATTAGTGCTATCTTTTCAACTGTATCGAATGTGTAGTTATTCCTTTACAGATATATCATAGGACTTCTATCCAGGGTAGCATCAAGGTTAAGATGATTAAGTAAGTAATTTCATTAACCATGATAAATGTTAATGATGATAGAGAGGGATTTTGGATACATTTGCACGGAAGCAGGTTATGCTGAAGGGCTACCAATAACCACTGTGATGTACAAAAGTCAAATATCTCCACCAGGACTTAAAGAACTGCCTTTCCAAGCCACAGTTAAACTGTCAGATTTTACACTAGAGATGCAGTATGTTAACACAGCACAAAATTCGATCACTTTCCCAGACACTCAAATGCAGCCACTTGGGTTAATCGCTGCAGTATGAAGGTGTATCCCCAGGGTTTGGGAGCAGGCACCAAAGTGTGTGGATAGGCATGTGCTGTGCTGCCCAGCACCCACTCTGTGCCCTCTGTGCCCCTCGGATCCTGAACCCCATCTTTCTCAGGACTTGTCTTTGCTTTTACAGGGGTTTTCACCATGTGCCTCAAGCCTGACACTTCCCTCCCTGGGCCAGCTGCGATCCTCCCCACTTTCTCCTCCTGTCTCCTGGGTAGGGTGGGAAGCGGCAGGGGTGGGCATCAGGAGCTCCACTCAATGGCTAGAGAAGAATAGTGAGATGAGGAAGAGAGAGCAAGCCTCCGACTCATTTTCTTTCCTCATCTGCAGTGAAAACAGCTCCAAGGCATTAAATATTTCGTGCAAATAGGGGTCCCTGTTAAATTTTGTGCTACCACTTGCTTGCACTTGAAGGCAGCCAGGGATCAAGTTAAACAGGAGAGAAAAAAAACCCCAACATGTACAGACAAAAATAAGGAAATGCTAACATTCAAAAGGTGGCGGTCCTAAAGCCCAAGAGCTGGAGAGAGGCAGTGCGGGCTGGGAGGGGGCAGCAGCATTTGCTCAGCACGGCCACGGGAGGAAGCCGGGTCTTCACCCAGCAAAGCTCTTTCTAAGCAAGTAGGCCAGAAACTGCTAAAAGGCTGGGTAAGGACTTTCTGGTTAGGTTAATTTGCTTGTTATTTTTAGCCCTCAGCTCTTAGCACTCTATTCCCAGAGTTAACATCAGCCAATACTTGTCTCAAGCAGGTTCTGTATTTATTAACTGTGAGTCCAAGTCTTGAAGCAGAGTAAGCAGCAGGGTCTGAGCTCTGGCCAGGCTGCTGAGGCCGTGACTGGGACTGCAGGGACAAATTCAATCCCAGAGAGGGGTACGAGGTGGTAGCCACAGGGCTCCCCCAAGAATACACGGACGCAACGGGGTGGTACGCATCGGTGCGTTTAAAGCACTCGTAGGTTACTGTACACCTGTTTGATACCGTGTGCTACAGAGCGTATCATTCAGCAGCTGCTGTAAACATTGTGCTAGAGGTCTTTGAAATAAATCCAATCATTCTGAAAACTAAGTATTTCCCATGGTTAACATTGCATTAGAAACAGTAGGCTTGCATTATTCAACATTCCCCACTGTATTTTGGTTCTCATAGACGTTCGTTTAGAAGGAAGGAAAGTGTGCTACTTTCTGCACCCATGTGTGACCAAAGTGCTTTAGCAAGACAACTTGAACTGAATGTAAGAGTCTCCTAGCAATGCATCCTTAAATGCTCAAAGCTGATTCAGGTTAAAAGCATTAGAGGAAGGAGAAAAAAACAAACCCCACCTAATGTGTGTACATGAAAACGCTGACTTGCAGCGCATTCAGAACTTAAAAACATGGAACCAATTTTCTCCAAAACTTGGAACTCCCCAGTGAAGGCTATAAACAAGCTAATTTGACATTGCTAGTTCCAGTCAGCTTAGACTTACGAGGGTGCACATATTTTATTCTGAAGATATGGGAAAAACATATTTTCCCCATGCCTGCATAAATCAAACACAGCTGAACCAATTTTGCTTAAATTAGAAAAAGAGAGAGACGAAGCAAGGAAGAAAGGGAGAAGAAAGAAGGGAAATGCTAAATACAAGAACTTCAGCCTGGGTGGGGGCAGGGGGGTGGGAAGAACTGGCTAACAGTCAGGAAACATTCAAGGAGCACTCAACATTAGCAGTGAAATAATGCAATACTGTAAATTTTTTAATTTTAGGATTAAAATCTCAGAAAGCCATTGAGGATCTTCACATTATTTGAGCTAGCGCCTAATGTGCTACACTAAATCTTCTCCTATTCTTGTATTGAGTTATTTCCTCTTCATTTCCCCCGCTTTCTCTCCTATCCTACTGAGCCTCCTTACTTCTCTCAAGCTCCTCCGTTCCTCCTTGCCATTCATACAACTACGTATTACCAGGACACAGATAAACAAATCAGCGGTCCTTCCACCACCTGAGGCAGGTCCAGCCTCACCCATCCCCACCACAGGAATGGTCTCTGGCAGATTTTTCCAGTGCCATTTGAGACCCTCTGACTCAGAGACTGACCAGGACTTCACCGTTGCTCATGATTTGCAGTTCATCACCTAAACCTGATTTTCCTTTCTGTGCTTTTCAGAGGCAGGAGCTGTTAAGTCTCAGCACCCAGGAGAGGGTGTTGCAATACAGATCAGGGAACAGAAAGAAATAAGGGGAAAGGAAGATGTGCAAGGGAGAAAGGATGAGGACCCTGTGGAGCTTGGCCCCAGCAGGGGCTGGGTACAGGGCAGTGCTGTGGGCAGCGATGGGCACAGCTGGCAGGTACTCACTGAGTCTCACCCAGAGCATCCCTCAGCCTGCTCTGTGCTGCCGGGAGTTATCCCAATGTCCTCGCTGGGCCCTTCCCTCTCCCTGCCCCACTGCAGCACCATGGCACCCAGCTGACAGTTCCACAAAGCTGGCAAGAAAATGGCACTGCATAGTATAGAATAATAGAATGATTTTGGCTGGAAGAGACCCTCAAGATCATCAAGTCCAACCATAACCTAACTCTAGCACTAAACCATGTCCCTAAGAACCTCGTCTATACGCCTTTTAAACACCTCCAGGGATGGTGCCTCCACCGCTGCCCTGGGCAGCCTGTGCCACTGCTTCATAGTACCTGGAGGTGATTTTTTACTCTTATTTTAAACCAAAGATCCAATTAGTGCCATAACTCCAGTGCTAGTTGAAAAACAACAGCAGGGCGAAGCTGAACTTCCCAGAGGGAAGTGTCTACTGGTCGGTGCAGCATCTGTGCCGTCCAAAGCACCCACCGCTGCCTGCAAGAATATGGAGCATCAGGGACAAAGAGAAAGTCCTGTCAAGATTTTAAACTTTTCTTCCCTTCCCTTTGATTCTCTGTTGCCACTCAGACCGCAAGTTCATGCTTCAGGAAAGCACTCTACCCCTCATCTCACCCATCACACCCTCCTTCCCCTGTCAGAGCCACTGCAAGCCACAAAGCAGTAAATGCGGAGGATGCAGAGAAGTGCAGAACTCAGTAAGAACACAGTAAAAGTCTAAACGTTATCAAGCCACTGCCATCCCCCAGCACTGCCACCCCCAGCAGGTGCCACCCCCAAGTTTCTGAGATGCCCCCTCTGTTGCTATGCCCTGTTCACTCCCAGTACAGCCTTCCCAGAAAAGCCTGCAGCTCTGCTTCAAAATCCGGCTTCTAACCTTCCCTGAGCCCCATCCCAGCTCCCCAAGGGCTGGCAGTGGGTGGTGTGGGGGTGCCACTTGCTGTAGCACCAAGCACCCTGCTGTTCTGAGCCTTGGTGGCCGTCTCCAAACTGCAGCCCCAGCAGCTCTTGCTCCGTACAGCTGTATGCACAGGAACAGCCTCTGGCACACCCAGGCTGCTACGCGTATGTCAGCCCCGACTATTACGGTCATTTATAGTTGATGTCTACAGCATCTGTGTAGCTAGTTTGTTTATAAATAAATTTAGAATATCCAAATTTCAATAATCCACACAAATTTTAAGGAATTTAATAAGGGAAATGTGAATCGGAGAGGAAATGAAAAATTAAGTGATTGCAAGAACTGGGGTTTTACCATGCAGAGCCAGTCTCATAATAAAAATGAGGATCGTAATCCTACTTTACATATAATTTTCTGCAGAGTTGTGTAATTTACAACTTACACAAAGCAACAGGAAGATTAAAGACATCTTTTGAATTAAAGCTAAAGCACTCAGTAGACTCCCTGCAGTAACAGTTTATTACACCCCGTGCAGCTCTGAGGAAGCAAAAGAGCATTTGTCCGGAGCACCAAGGGTGGCATTTCCCATATATTTCCTTGGAGATGGCACACGCAGCAGGTATAAACCCTTCCCAGTGCATCCCCCTCCCGCCCAGGACGCCTTCCAGGCGGCCGCTTGGTGAGCACGGAGAACGGGTTTGCGCTGCCAAACACTGCTGAGAGCTGCCAGACACTGCCCACCCCTCCTGCCCTCTAGCTCAGTGGCCTCAGGGGGCTGGCAGCTGGCCCCCTGTACCATTCCAGACAATGACACCCCCTAATAGTCCTGGGGGATGCTCTAAATGAGCAGGTCTGCAGAAAGCTCTTGTCCAGCATCTCACCTGCAATTCCCTCATGCACTGCCGTGCACTCTTACACTGCTTTTCAGAGGAAAACCACTGGAAGAGACACTTGTAAAAAATTCCCAAACAATCTGTTAGCGTTTCTGAAGCAAGTATGGCTATATGAAATCACACAGGAGAGAAAATACTTTAATTGGGCTTGTGCAACTTCTCTGCATAATGGTTTTGCTTTTCATAAACGTCTCGCATGTGTAGAACAAAAACAAAGTGCCACCAAGATGGCAAACTCCTCTTACTTGTGACTTAGAGGATGTCCCAGTTCTTTGTTCACCAAAGCTTTCAAAAGGCTGGTAGACTGAACAGAACTCCAAATCTGGACATTGCCCCCCCCATTTATTTTTAGCAGTATTGTGGCTACTCATTTTAAATACAATAAAGCATCGAACAATTAACAAAGTATATGAATCCATACGACAAGCATTTAGGGTCCAAGATATATATCACAGATCTCCAGCGATCCAAGAAAAGTTGTCCAGGATGCACAGAATCTTGCAAATTCAAAATGGAGTAGATTTATTTTTTTACATGTCTCTTAGGTAAACACATCAGCTTCAAACCAGTGTGGGTATCTTAGAGACAGATCTAACGACAGCAGCCTCATTTCAAATAGCTGCCTGGTAAGCTCCTCATCCTAGAAAATGTTTAGCGCCCCACAAACATCTTCCTACTAAGCAACCTGTGGGACTACTCACAAGAACAAGTATTATTCCAGTTTGCAAACACCCAGCATCAATATTTTTCAGTAAAAGAAACCACTTGCCTGCTTTCCTAAATCAGACTTCAGCTTTTAATATTTGTTCAGAACAAGAGACTTACAAGAGCTTTACTTTACAATTCTCACAGACACAACATTTAGCAGCAAAATGCCCCCAAATGACACAGTAACACTTCCATACTTTAGCATGTTTGAGAAAAAAGCTCATCAAACAAGCCCACAGAGTACACTGGCTCATCACAGATTTTTGTGACCATAAAATATTACATCAAATACAGAATAAGCCAGGGGTCAAACAAGTTTCTGCTGATATTCTTCTACCTTGAAAGCTCAGTGAGAGATCCGTTGATGTACAGGGTGCAGGTGTGCTTTGCTGACTGCACAAATTAGTCACAATGTTCATGATAGAGCTCTCCCAAACACCTTTATTTCATTTTAAACAAGTGTCTGTGCGTCTCCTTACACTGCAAGGCTTGATCTAACTTTGGTGTGTCACTGCCAAATGAGGGGACTAGTTCAATCAGATTTGTCTTTTCTCCCCAGATGTCCAGGCTTCATTGAGCATTTCTGTCTCCAATACCTGCAAGTGCTCAGTGTGCCCTGGGAGTTGCGCTGTGACAGCAACAAGAACAAAAGCCTTGGGGTCTGGCTGGGCACCTGTGTCCCCTTTTGCTCCTGCCCCAAAGCACCCCTTTGTGCCATCCTTCTCCCAGCGGGGCATGGCTGGGTGACACTCACCCCACGGCCAGTTCTCTGCTCCCTCCATGCCTGGGAGGGCTTCTGCTCCCAACTCCCACCCCTCTCACAGCCCCACAGCCCCTGTGATCTGCACACAGAGATTTTAGAGGGAGGAGAGGGATATGTACAAACAGGTAATCCTGGGATTCAGTGAGAGCTGAGCCAGACTGCAGAGCTGCGGGCTTCTCCCTTGATGATCCCCCTCTGCTCACCCACTCCCTCCACTTGTGCCCTGTGAGTCTCCAGCTCCTCAGTGGCATAGTGAGAAGCCTCACTGAAAGTATTTTGTATTTTCTGGGTTCTCTGAACAAATTCCAAGCTTTAAACTTCCAAGAAAGCTCTCCCAGGAGTACCTCCCAAAGAGGAGTTGGTTGATTCAACACTGTTCATTATATGCCCCAAATCAAATCAATATCCTATTTCTTCCATTGAGCAACTTGGTTCCCATTCCCCACAGCCCTCTTATCTCTACCACGACTTAATGAATCCTCATAAAAATGCGTGAGTCTGCCTGCATATGTAAAAACTTGTTTCCAGTCTAATTCCTACTTTCAGAGAATTGCTCCAAGTCTTC
Organism: Pampusana beccarii; assembly: GCA_013399365.1. Lineage (NCBI taxonomy): Eukaryota > Metazoa > Chordata > Aves > Columbiformes > Columbidae > Pampusana > Pampusana beccarii. The sequence goes on along the minus strand of VWYH01006325.1, from coordinate 608,815 downwards.
CTGCAAGTCCCTCTGTGATTACACAGCAAAAATTGCTTCTACTGCACCCTCATGGGCTGCCGGCCGCTCAGCACAGGCACATACATGGTCCCCACTGGGGGAAAGCGTGCACTAATGAAAGGTTTCATCATAACTTAAAATACTCTGCTGAAGCAAAGCACTGTAAATAATGAATTTTCCCCAGCGCATTTGCAGGACACAGGAACCACAGCGCTGCTATGAGAGCACTGAGGTATCCTGTGCATACACTGCTCTCAGGAACAGATCCATTTTCTCTTCCCATGTTTTGCACTTGTTTCTCACAGAAGCAAGTTTATCAGCCTATGACAGGTCAAGTTGTTTGCTGTAATGTCTCTGTGTTCAGAGTCCTTAAATTATCCTTTAAACCTGCCGTTAGTGTTTTCGCTGTATTGATATTCCATAAGTCATTAATCACCAGGAATGGTGATCTGTTTAATGGGATAAAGTGCTCACAGACAGTCCTCTCTACAGCAGCTTATGCCTCTGGTTTCTCCACGCAGGAGGTGGTACCTGTTGCTGCTCACGGCTGCAGCAAGCCCACGGCCGGGCTGCTCGCTCCCGGCTCCCACCCGGGACAGGCAGGACACGAGCCAACAGTGTCCCTGGCAGCCGAGAGGGCAACCGTGTCCTGGGTGCATCCAGCACAGCATCGCCAGCCGGAGCAGGGAGGTGATTGTCCCGCTCTGCTGCGGCCTCACCTGGAGCACTGTGTGCAGTTCTGGGTGCCACAGGCTAAAAAAGATATTAAGGTTCTAGAGAGTGTCCAGAAGAGGGCTACGAAGTTGGTGAAGGGTTTGGAGGGGAAGCCATATAAGGAGCAGCTAAAGCCACTTGGTTTGTTCAGCCTGGAGGAGACTGAGAGGAGACCTCATCGTGGCTACAGCTTCCTCACAAGGGGAGGGAGGAGGAGCAGGCACTGAGCTCTTCTCTCTGGTGACCAGTGACAGAACCCGAGGGAATGGCAGGAAGATGTGCCAGGGGAGGTTTAGGTTGGACATTAGGACAAGGTTCTTCCCCCAGAGGGTGGTGGACACTGGAACAGGCTCCCCAGGGAAGTGTCACAAGAGACTGGGCAACGGCCTCAGACACACGGTGTGAACTGTGGGGTTGTCACATGCAGGGACGGGAGTTGGATTTGATGATCCTTGTGGGTCCCTTCCAACTCAGGACATCCTACGACTGAGCATGACCTGGGTGGCTCCAGCTCTCTCAGCCCCTGTTTCAGGCAGTGGATGTGGTATTTCCCTGCCTCCCCCAACAGCTCAAGTGTTGTGTGAATACAGCACAAAAGTACACTCATATTCGGATGCTTTCTGTGAGTTGATCTAGAGGTGAAAACCAAACCAGTTACCAGCAGTTTAGTTCTAGCACGAATCATAGTCCAGTAAAAAAGTTTTACTGGACACAGCAATTTAAAAACACAGCTTGGATACAGAGAATGAAGGTACTGTTGCTCAGCCTTTATTTCCTTGGGTTGGCAAAAACCATGCCATCTTTCTCATCAAAAACTGAGGGCTGAGGAAGAGGTAGGGAGGGGAGACTAATAAATACATTGAGACAGGCCATTCAGAGACTGAGTCTCCAGTCCCCGTCATTTATTACATTTTTTGCCAATCTGATTACTGGAAGGCAATCTGCAGCTCAGGCAGAACACTTCAAACCATACCTATTCTATACCATATACCTACTCTATTTTGCCCTGTCCCTTGCGAATGTATTCCCTTCCTAAGGAAGCATATCTTAAAAGACAGGCACAGTCCTTAATTCAAACACAGTGCAATTATAAGAGTTCTTTAGTATTCATAATTATTTTTTAGAAAAAAACCCATCATTCTATTATAGAAGTACACAGAAGAGTAAAACCTGTAATATGAATGAGGACACAGCACATTAAAAATGTAAATTAAGAATTAAATAGCAAAACAATGGAGTTCTGCCATTATTTTTATAACCATACAAATTGCTCATCAGTATCCAGTGTCATGTTGGCAGATTTGTTCAACAAGGAGTATAAAGCCAGAGACAAGATGATAGACTATCCTTTCTAAGGATGTACTCTCAGCGCTGTCCCAGCTTTACACATTCTCGTGCTTTAAAATAGAGAGGTGAACACACTTAGAGCATGAGTGATGTGTTATGAAAAGGAGCTGTTTTTTTCCCCAGGTTGTGAAAAATTGGATTCCTCTGCTTTACGCGCATTCATCTGTAAGCTTTTGTCATCAAAAAAGCAACAGTCCCTGTTACAAAGCCTCCCAAAAAGCACTGTTGTCAAAACATTACTATATGCTCAAAGTCCTTTTATTTCAAACAATGTGGAGGGTAGTGAATGCAATATATTTATGCCAGCACCATCGTACAAAGCACCAGTAGAGCAGAGTTCACCAATAAGATCTGTATATCACCTATTCTTGTTTCCAGGTGTCCTCAAGAAATAATTGCTGCACAGGATTTTGACTATTTCAGTGAACACCAGTTTTCAATCAGACTGCAAGGGGGATATATCTCCACACATCTTCCCCAGGAGGAAGGCCAGCTCTCCTCTCCATCACACTGATACAGGCTGTGACCACAGCCATATGTGGGGCAAAGTCTGGGAAACCTCCATTTGGCTCTTTCAAGGAAACCAAGGAGAGAAAAGGCATCATTTAAGTCTAGAGATCCCTACTTAAAAAGCATGAATTGACTTCTCACCCTGAAATCATTTGCCCCCATATCACTGCTATAACAGAAAACCCAGTCACTTGGAAAGCAGAAAGCTGGGTTATTTAGCTGTGTAACTGGAGTCTCCACATCACCCAACACGGCACACACATGCACTTTTCCCTTTACATAATAATGAACAGCAGAAAACTACTTTATGACCCAAACACTTTCTCAATCAGCACACGTTTTTCACAAAGCCCTACGTATCATTGCCATGCATCTAATATGCCCTGAATACACTGTAAAAAGGTGCTTTATTTTAATAGATTAGAATATGAACTACAGCATGTATCCAGGTGGTCAGTATAGGTTCATGTTTTTAGTACTGATTTTCACCAATTCACTAAGTCACATGTTCCCAATCACAGCAACAGCCACAAGAGGAGAAAAAAGGGATGGATCCTGTTACTCCTGAAGCCTCTCCATCCAGGGGACAACTGCTTCCAGCAGTGCCACAGCTCCTACCTTCCCCCTAACAGCACCTGGAGACAAATACTCATTAATGACAAAATCAGGTGTCACAGCAAGGCAAGACAGGGTTACTAATGAGGAATGAGGCAGAGCAGATCATCTCCTTACTCATACAAAGTCAAAGGCCACACTGGCAATCGAAGACAGGGTCTCTTAAGAGCGAAGTCTCACACCATACCACAAAGCCCACAGGAGTAATACGTCGTAGAGCTTTGATTTTCATAACACAGTGATGAGGAAGGGGAAAGGCTAACACAGCCACACTTACTCTTTGAGAGATGCCAACTACAGAGAAGAACATGGCTTGATCCTTGCCACAGGGTTGATTTCTTGGCTGAAATTCAACTTGGGGCACGGACAAGCCCAGTGCAAAAAACCCAGGAGGAGCATTGCCAGCCCACGTCACATCGCAGGGCTGCCTGACCCGCAGGCCAGTGTGCCGCAGAGCCAGGGCATCTGTCCTGCTGGGCCGGCACTGGCTCTGCCGCAGCCAGGCAGGCAGGACATCCTGCCAGGTTTTCGGAAAGGAGATTCAGTGACAAAGTGTGTGTGTGAGAGGGATGGCATGCAGAGGCCTCACCCTGCCAGGAGGAACAACACTTTCTGGCAGCAGATGTGACCGCGTGTCCCTCACTGGGGTCCCTCTTGTTCCCCCATCTCCCACTGCCCCTGGGACACCCAGTCAGGAGAGGTTTGCATCCAACCAGCGTGTGTTGATTGATCAGTAAAAAGGAAAAGAATGGACATTCATAATACGCAAACGCTAAACAGTTCTTGGAGATATACACTGATGACATTTTAAACCCCAATGCAAACATTACATAATTCATGATACTCACTATATCAAAGCACACTGGAAAATGGATGTGTTGTTTTTCTCTCAGGAACGTGAATTTCTATATTATTAAAAGAGTTTGGGAGGTGGGAGGAGGAACCTGATAGATTTAAGGTTCATACTTTTCTCCTAGTACATTGCCAGGAAGATAAAATATTTAGTGGCTTCATATTCCCTAACCATATTTTTGACAATATGCTTCATGCTCTATTTGCCACAAAAGTTGTGACACTGCAGTCAGTCTTCAAAGAATAACATATGCATTTTTCATGGCAAAAGATCAAAAACCTCTCATTTTTATTACCCTGCCATTGGTTAAGTCAAGCTCTGATAATTAGGATATTGGATATTTATGAGGAGCTATTCTGCCTTTATTACTGCTTCAGGTGCCTGTTGACAGATGCAGCAAGACAATTTACATTGATGAGTGAATTTGCCAGTATTTCAGTAATAATACCCAAGTCTAAGTCTATTAGAAAAAAAAAAGGTCCATCTCTCACTCTTAGAATACATATTTTCAATTAATTCTGGTTTTGTAGCATGTCCTCTGGCATGCTGTCATTGAGGGTTTCTGTCATTTGTTTGTGCTCCGATTCAATAGTAGCTCAAATTAAAGTCCAGAGGGTAACTGGATAAAAGCAGGTTATTAGATTGGGAAGGTAGAATGAACCACTATAATCTCCCAGTCTGACCCGCTCAATAAACACGGGCCACAGGACTCTCCCTCTGAATCGATCCCTGCTGCTGTTGTACCATGAAAGAAGGAGGGGGAGCAACACTTCCCCACACCACACTGGGGGTTAGAGACTCGGTGACAGAGAGCAAGTCACCAGCACCTGGGCAGGTGAGGGGAGAAAGCGTGGCTCAGTGCCACTCTCTTTTCCCTGTGTACCCCCTCGGTGTTTGGTTTTACTTCCGAAATTTCACTTCAACAAGGACTGAAGCCTGCTTACAAATATTTACTTCCATTTAGAGAATGCAGACTGTCATGCATCTCACACTGTGCTCTCTCAGGCTGTCCCTCATCTCCTTGTAACTGCAAACAATTATGGCTTTTTTCTATCCCAAAGAAATTTTCAGCCTTACTGTTGATGCTATTTGATAAAAGCACACCGATCCATTCCCAGTTAATCTATGTCTATTCTACAAGTAAATGGTTCAATACTTCCTCTAATGATCTGTACATTTCAGATTTACTTATGCCTGAAAAAGCTCCAGTAGAAGTTTATGTGAACAGAAACACAAAATCAAACATGGAGCAATATATAATTGCAGTGGACTATATGCTCAAGACCACCGATGTAGACAGAGCTGAATAAAACGTTAACACCTTCAATTACAGACACTTGAAATGTCCTGCCTGTCTCGAGCATTTCCAGGAAGGAATGAGACAGAAGGAAAAGCTGTATCATTACAGCCTTGGCATTTACTCACATCAACTCATACACTTTTCCTGCTCATCACCAACAACAGCTCAGTGGCTGCTAGAAGTGTTATATCCCCAGAGACAGAAAGGAAATTTGACCCTCACAGCTGAAATGACTCAAGACCTTGTATGGCACAAAAGGAGCCCAGGCACATAAAAAGCTTAAAAAGCAGCTTACCTTTCTGTCTGAGACCTCAACAAGATTCTGGAGGGTTTCTTAGTGCTAAGGAGGAAAAGGTGCCACAAAAGGAAGGTGAAAAGCAGCACTACTAACTTCTAAAGTGGAAAGTTCAGGGTAATTTATTCTAGCAACAGCTTCTCTTGCCAGTTTTCCTCTTCACCATCTCACCATTAATCCACAAGATCCTCCTTACTCAAGATGACAGGGGAAAAAAAAGTTTTAAATCACACGTCCTTTGTACAGCATGACAAATTAGGGCTAACCACTCTAAATAACTGTGTTTTATTAATAGGGTATTTACAGCTCTTAATGATGCTTTGGCATTTTGCTGTAATGGTCAACACATTTTTTCTGAGGAAGACTTTTAAATTAAGCACCATTTTTTGTTTTGCTCTGAATTCCACCTGAAACACTCCTCTGGGTCAGAGATATTTACAACATGGATGGTTAGAAAAGAGCTTAAATGGAATAGGCAGGTGAAGAATAACACTGCTTCTAACTTGATCTTTAATAGGTTTTCAGAGGGCTTTAATAACTTTTCTCAAGTTTGATAGTGACTATGCTCCTTTGGCCTTACTGGCACAGTGCTCTACCAGTTGACGTAGGTGTTACAGGGAACATATACACAAGGAAAGCAAAGAGTGGTGTTAAACCCTACTGTACAAGTTACATTTTAATAAGCTTTCTTCAGTTCTTGAGCTCTGTCAAGTACAAAAAGATCCTCCAAGCAAGAGGAAGGACAATCAGAGAATATAGGAAAAGACGACTTAGCAGGGGAAAGCCCCAGTTTAAATAATTTGATTTATTCAGAATAGCCAGCCCTACCATGGCCACACAAAGAACACCACAAGGGCTCTGTTATCACTGCTCCTCCATAACACATTTATTTTGCATTAATTTGCCTGATCACATAACTTATCATAGTAAGAAAATGGATTTTGCTCTTGTGCTGTCTTTGCCTTCAACTGACAGGAATAATATGGGCAGGCAGAAGCTGTGACCAATGTTCAAAGGGTTGGTTCTACCCAGGTAAGTCCTTAACCAAGCAAACATCACAAAACTTGTGACAAAAAATCCCCACAGATTTAATGTGGCAGTTGTTAGAACTCAATAATATTGCATCTAATGGATTGCTGAGATCAATAAGGAACAAATAAAGGAAACACAAAGTAAAGCATCACCACTAGGACCCGGCTTGTTTCCTCAAGGCTGAAGCATCTGTTAGCTACAGGACATCAGGAAGATGCCAGATAAGTTTTCAGTGAGTTAGTACCTTCTGAGTTTCATGATATTACACACTAGGTGCCCGAATTGAAGGAGGTCTGGAATGATATTAGAGCTATCAAGTTTCAAAGACACAGGGAAGTCTATCCACCAATCTGGAGGAAAAGCAGAAGAAATTAAAAGGAATAGACCGGAAGTTATTTTCTATGAGTTTCTCACTTGCAGAAGTATCTGTAGAAGATGACATTGTACAGGCTTCTTCTACTTGGCAGATGGGAATTTTTGTCCTAGTATGAGAAAAGCCAGTGTAAGGTGTGTTTTAAAATAAAGTAATTGATTAAGGTTAGGTTTTTTATACCTGCTTACACCAAAAAGCCACATCTGAAAGAGGACTGGCAACACTCAGATCTCACTAGCACATCAATTTGCTGCATGTTAAAGAGAAGTTCAAGTTAACAAAATAAATACAAGTTTGAAGCTCTGCAGACATGAAGAGCAAAGAGCAGGGTTGCCAGGTTGGGCAGGGAACAATTTGATGAAATATAACAAGGGAAAGTGTAGGGTCCTGCATCTGGGCAGGAACAACCCCAGGTTCCAGTATAGGTTGGGGAATGACCTGTTAGAAAGCAGTGTAGGGGAAAGGGACCTGGGGGTCCTGGTGGACAGCAGGATGACCATGAGCCAGCACTGTGCTCATGCGGCCAAGAAGGCCAATGGCATCCTGGGGTGTATTAGAAGGGGGGTGGTTAGTAGATCGAGAGAGGTCCTCCTTCCCCTCTACTCTGCCCTGGTGAGACCACATCTGGAATATTGTGTCCAGTTCTGGGCCCCTCAGTTCAAGAAGGACAGGGAACTGCTGGAGAGAGTCCAGCGTAGGGCAACTAAGATGATTAAGGGAGTGGAGCATCTCCCTTACGAGGAAAGGCTGAGGGAGCTGGGTCTCTTTAGTTTGGAGAAGAGGAGACTGAGGGGTGACCTTATTAGTGTTTATAAATATGTAAAGGGTGAGTGTCACGAGGATGGAGCCAGGCTCTTCTCGGTGGCAAACAATGATAGGACAAGGGGTAATGGGTTCAAGCTGGAACACAAGAGGTTCCGCTTAAATTTGAGAAGAAACTTCTTCTCAGTGAGGGTGACGGAACACTGGAACAGGCTGCCCAGGGGGGTCGTGGAGTCTCCTTCTCTGGAGACATTCAAAACCCGCCTGGACGCCTTCCTGTGTAACCTCACCTAGGTGTCCTGCTTCGGCAGGGGGATTGGACTAGATGATCTTTTGAGGTCCCTTCCAATCCCTAACATTCTGTGATTCTGTGATTCTGTGACACCAGCTACAGGAGGGCAGTTATCTGTGATTGGGACCACATCACCATGCACACAGGATACCTGAGACCTGGGGAGCTACAGGAACGTTGTGCTCTGCTAAGCTAAAGCAGGCATGGCCCACAGCTCTTGTCTTGCTGCTTTTGCAGAGGCACAGATATAGATGGCACTAGTAGCTACAGATCAGCATAATTTATCTGTATTTCAAGATTCATGTCTTATGGCTCCCAGACCCGGCTTCCAGAGGGAAACTCATGCCTCAGCCATGAGCTATACCGAGAGCCACAAGGATGTTATGCCATTCCTCAGTATCCAGACACAATGCAATCGTGTTTTCTTATCCAGTGGTTACACCACCTTTTGTTGTAAAATTTTAACTTCTACTTAGCATGTTCTGTTTGTGAATTTGTGAATAACCTGAGTCCATCTGATAGAAGCGTTAAGCATGCTGTATCACAGAACTGTTTGGGTTGGAAGGGACCTTCAAAGGTCACCTGGTCCAACCCCTGCTGCCATGAGCAGGGACATCTTCACCAGCTCAGGTTGCTCAGAGCCACGTCCAGCCTGGCCTGGGATGTCTCCAGGGATGGGGCATCCACCACTTCTCTGGGCAATCTGTTCCAGTTATTTTACCACCCTCATTGTAAAAAATGTCTTCCTCATGTCTAGCCTGAATGTCTCTTCCTTTAGTTTAAAATCATCACCCCTTGCCTTAAACAACTCGTGTTTGGAGAAAGCATGATCCAGCAGCTGCCTCCTGCAGGTCTGCAGCCTCTAAAGAGAGCTTCAGTTGTGACAGTGATGCACTGAGGGCTTCCATCACCAGAGCCAGCGATGTCTCCAAGGCAAGCTAAACATCCAACTGTTCCTCTAAAAGGCAATTTGAAATCTAACCTGCAAGGCATGAGGCAAAAAATGCTTAAACCTGCAAAGACACTCAATCATTACAGCTCAGGCCTGAGAGATGCCAATATTGAGGCTGATACTGAGAGCAGCCATAAGCTTCTACACCACAGTGATGTGAGGCAGGAACAGACAGTTTGAGTCCCGGTACAGGCTTTGCTTGGGATAAAGCCAGTATTTGCGTTTAACCCCTTTCTGACCTCCATGTGAAATGAAGGTGCCTGGAAGCAAAGCAGAAATAGTAATGAAACAGTTCATTGCTCAGTTCACAGTAAGCAAGGACATCAGAAACTTCCATTACAGAAACCAGCAGCTACAGTAAGATCAGTCTATTTGATGTTTGAATTAGAGGTTAAGGGCGGAGGAAAAGGAGAATTTCACTGTTTGTGATAAAACACATCCCTCTCTCTGGATACTGCTAAGCCATCCCTGGCAGGGATGGACTTTTATCCCTGGCTCAGACTTCTGAAGAACAAATCTTTTTGCATTTTGAATGCACCAGATGGTATGCCTTTACAAAACTGGCCTCCAGGGAAGATACCTCTAAAATCCCTCCCTGCAAGGACTTCAATCCCTCTCCCCCCGCAAATTACTCAGTTCAGGCACTGGGTAGTAAAGGACAGAAGCATATGCTTTTCCTTTGGCGATTGCATTGTGTTATGCTATTAAGAAATATGCCCAATCTGCCTTCTTTTCAGTTCAGTATATTGTACTTCTCCTAGATTGATGTATACCTCAGACCAAACAGTTCTGCATGGCCTAGACTTGCGTAATTGGATTACATTTATTTGAAACCCAAAGTGCTAGACGTTCTCAGGGGTGATTTTCTTTTTCAGACTGCCATTAGAGTCCCAAGGAAACCAAGTACAAAAGCCTAAACTAATCTTACATTAAACAGGATGATGTTTTTTAATCAAGTTGCACAGGGAGGTTGACTTTTAATGGGAGTTGCACAGCTGAGAGACTAACACACACACACAAAATCCCCAAACTCCTTACCCCAAGAGAAGAACTTCAAAACAAGAGAAGTGAGGAAATCTGCGCTAATGCCCACACATGTGCTCAAGCTCACCCTGCTGTGCCTGCGGGTGCTGGTAGCTGATAACTCTTGCAGTGGCCAAAGCCAGGATAATTGGACTCTACTGTAGCAAATAAAATGCACTTACAAAGAAGTTGGAAATTGTTATCCCTACGGCGCAGAAGTGTCCGAGGCACAGGGAAACCATGCAGCTTGAACAAGGTCACTCAGTGGGACCATAGAGGAGCTGGGAACAGAGCCTGAGTCTCAGACCCTGCAGCTGAGGGGCAAGTACATTTACAGCTGAGGGGTGCTGGGAAGATAAGCTGACAAGTGACAGGGAAATTTGCTGTTCTAACTTCGCTGTCACACTGCAAGAAGAAGAAATCCTCCATCTTGACATAATAAAGGAAGATACTTGTGCCACATTTTGAGTGCCTGAGATACTTGTGAATTATTTTGAATGGTTACTGTGAAAGGCCAGAGGACACACTTAGATGTGCCTGCTCGGAAACACAGGGTGCAATCAAACCTGCCGGGTGAGAAAGCGTAACCCGTCGCTCCTCGTTCCCCGAGGGCTGTTCTCACAGCAACTGGACCAGCACCCTGGGGCTGGCTCTGGACCAAGGTGATTTCTTTGAACTGTATGACTTCCAAACTGTAAATAACCATTTTGGACTGTGACAGGATTTTGTTCTATTTCCAAAGGGAAAAGATATTCTTGCTTGGAAATACAATTCAGAAAACCCTTTCAAGACTGCTCTGAAGCAGAGGGGAGAGTATTCTTTCACAGACATGAGGGGTATTAAGTATTTTCCATTACCTTACTAATTGTCTCATAACATCCCAGCAGCATTGATTTTTCTTAGTACAATGCAACTGAATTACATCCGAAGGTGGAGTAATTAAACTAGTTTGCTCTTTTTATTTTGTCTCCGTCGCAAACAAAGACCTAATTTGGGTTCATCTTGAATGCTGTTGCCATAGTATGTACTGAACGACTGGGAACATGGAGTAGTAGTTTAACCCGCAGGGCAATTTGGGAAGAAAAAAAATAAACAACACATAAGAATCCCAGTAAAATGGAGCCAGAAAGGCTCATCTAAATAGAATTATGCCATTTTCTTTGGAGTGCAAATCCTTCAGCAGGGAAACTATACATTGTGTCTCAGAAATAAGCTAATTTGTAGAATTTTGCGTGTGCTTACAACCCAAACCAGAAGCTATGATGGAGTATGCAAAGATAGGGAGCAACCAGGAGAGGTGAATGAATCCCAAAGCAGGTGCAGAGATCTAACAGGAATCTCAGACACAGCAGACGCACAGTTGTGGGCAGATCCAACTCAACGCTGCCAAACCATATTTGCACAGGTGCTTCACTGGCTCTTTGCGTGTGCAACATGCAGTGACCATACATAAGCTTTGGTTTCAGGTGGCCAAATGCATGTTGATTTGAAAACTAGGCCTTGCAAATCACCGCAGAGAAAGGTCACACCGGTCAGCTCCAGACTCAGGGAAGCACCATGTGAGTGGAAGAGCAGTTGTCATTTGTTTCATACAGACACTTTTGGGTGGCTCCCCAGCCACCCACAGGACAAGTCAACAGGCAGTGACTCGTGCTGGCTGAGCCATCGCGTTCACACGTCCTGAGTTTTCCGGTGTGGCTGGGCCTGTCACCTCCCCGGGGCACCTGTAACACAGCACTCCCAGCACTCTCCCAGACTTTTCCTCCTTCATCTTTTAACTCGGATTTCTTTTTCCTCTTGGCATCACTTAGCTTGTGTTGCAATGGTTGATGTCATTTTTATGTTTGGAGAGGAAATTAGTCAGAGCTCAAGGGTAACAGATTTAATCTCTGGTACCACAGCAGGTGTACACATCTGGGCTTGTGCATGTGAGAAGTGATGTTAGTGTGTGTTAGTGGGCATTACGCAGCATCTCCAGGGATGTGATACAACCTGGAAAGCCCCAAAACCAGGCTGTGCCCTCAGCTCTTCCTTCTCCCCAGCCCACAAGGGTTTGCTATGTATGGGGTGGGAGGAACATGGACCACATCAACTATTGATTTTGCAGACCAGACCAAAACATCATGGCAATGCTTTTTTGCTTTGTCATCTTGATACATTAGGGGTTGTGAGTTCCTAAGTGCTGACCTAAAGAGACCAAGAACTTTTATTTCAATCTTTGTGAGAAAAAAAAAAAATAAAAAGAATTAAAAAATTGTTGTTCTAAATATCTCCAGTTTGATAAGAAAAACCTGAGCTTCAGTTCTGTAACAAATGTGTGTCCCTTTTTACACCCATTCCTCCCCCTCACACTCACTCCCCATAAGCACATGGTCACCCCACCCTCAGCCCCAGTTCAGCTCATAACAGGGAATGGAGAAACACAGGAGGAAGTTTCATTGGGAAATTTCCTAACAAAAACACACAGAGGATTTTTCTTTTTTCAGGTTTTGAAGACAGTCTCAGAGCTCAAACAAACCCTAGCTTCAAAACGGGAATCAAAGAGGGTTGATTTTTCATCAACCTGTCAAAATTCATTCCAGAATAAGCTGCTAACATGGGCTGGACACGTCTCATATAAATGGGAAGAAGGAAAAAAAAAACCTAGCACTGGAAGTCATAGAAAGAAGCTTGTTTGACCATGCATACCTTATTAAAAAACAGGACGTAGAAAGTAACTAGCCCAGTAAATTAGTTTCAATGTTGTGTTTCTAAATTTGCTCCAAACTGAAAACCCCTGACAATTTAAAACATTCTTCTTAAAACTGAGCAACCAAATAAACTCAGACTTATACAGTAAGGATATTGAACTTGGTAGTTTTCATTAAGAATATTTTCTATAAGAAATGTGGCAATATGACAGTGGATGTATAATTGACAAATTTACCTATAGATCTGTATTATGACAAGCATAAAAATCTATTCTGCACTACAATACAGCTCTTCATAATAGGTTTTGATAGTTGGATGTGTAGAAGCTGTCATGAATACAAATGGAGGGAAACCCTATTTCCAGCTATTCTGCAACACAAATCTTTGCATGTGTCATTGAAATAATTTCTGATGCTTTTTAAAAGAAAAGAAAAAGATACTCAGGAGGTTGTTCTTCTTCCAGCTACACCGTTTGAAATTCTGTCCAATGCTTCCATAGCAAAGACACAGATGACCTGAGGGCATAGTCCCCAAGTGCAAGGGTCACAAATTTAACAAAGTTACTGCTAGTAAACATGTATATTTCAAAAGGTGCAAAGAACGAAACTTACTAAATAAAGCCATAGTGATGATGCCACTGAGACAGAACAACTTAAGGTAGGGGCTAGGGGAATGAAATTAAATCCTATTTGCTTTTGATCTGGCAAAGAGACGGGGAATGAGGGAGAGAGTTTGCTACTACTGAGCACTGAGACAATTGCTGTGAGCTCTGTAACTGCGAAGGGGTAAAATTAGTTTCAGTTTTAGAACACTAATTGCAAGTAAGTTAAATAATAAACAACTCTGGCCAGACTGTAAGCAAAAATATACACATATACTTCAGTGTATGGTGCTGGGGCATGCAAAAGGTGTTTCAAAAAGAAAACCCTTACCTGGTTCTCAAAAAGAAACAAACAGGCAGCTGGACAGGAGGATGAAAATTAGAAGTCTTAAAAGCTTTGGGTGATGTCAGAAACCTGACTTATGAAAGGAATAAAATCTTTAGTATGCTGTGGACGGGCAACTTCCAATATAGAAAATCTTCTGTCCAGTGCTCTTTGTTATTGATAGTTCTTGTGCTTCAGATTATCTCCATCTGTAACAGTTAACAAGTAATACAGCTGTATGAAGCTGCCACCTCATTCCCCAACCAGAGAATTGAAAGTCCTATTAGGCCTGACTCCAAAACACGAGAGCAGACAATATTAGCTCTTCAGTAAGACTATGCATACACCTCCAGTCAACAGATTTGATGCTTGTTTTCAGGTGACTGTCCTGCCTGCTTGAAGAAGAGCACAAGAGCCCTATAAAAACTGTTATGGCTAGGATGCAAGAGGGAGCCATAGATTTTATGAACATGAGACATTTCTGGCTTACAGGATTTTATAAGCTATGAAGAGGAAGTTGTCTTTGAAGCATAAACTGGTGGACACTTCACAAATCACTTTTGGTCTTACGGGCATTCAAGGAGAAAACACCCTCTGTCAAATCGCAGCCTATATAATCATATTTTCCACATATAAACTACCAAATTAAAGGCAGGGAAGACACTCAGGAAGAGAAGGCTTCAAAGCAATTTCTTGTATTATCTGCAGGTACATACTCAGAGACTGCTGTGCAGCCAGCTGAGGAGAGATGGATTGCAGGTAGGGCAAAAAGGAAGACCAGTCTCCAAAAATGGATTGATTACTCACATTTGGTGTCAACCAAGTTCCAGTAGTAAACTGTACACATTTATCCCATTTAGAGATCCTGCATGTTTGTTCATTGCTGATTGACCTAGAACCAGCACATGGGTGGAAGACATAAAGGAATAAGAGGTTTCAGATTCATTTCTTCACATTGTGGTGTCATGGGCTCAGAAAACCTGGACTATTAGCATCAAATGCTGGTCTTCTCAAAAGTCAAAAATACTTGGTTGTGCAGCAAGCATTAAAGTGACATCAAAATCACTCAGACAAATGACTATTCCTGTGGAGTGATGTGTGCCTCAATTAAACGGTACAGTTTCATTGCTCTCTTAATTTTTCTACACTCCATATAATTCTTTTGCACATGAAACTGCAAATTTATTAGAAATTATAAGTCTACACCCTACGTGTCATGGGAAATCTGCCATCCTAAATGCACAAAGCACAGACATTTAATGCAGCAGTGTGTCTGAATATGGAGGACTATGAACAAACAAGCCTGCAAGGGCTGTTTGTGCGTTACTCCAAGACACAATCAGACAAAACAGACTCACCCAGGAGAGCTGTACTCAGTGCATTTGGAACCACAACTGCCCATCAGTGACAAACCAGAGACACCCTAAAGCAAATAGTTGGACTTTGCACAGGCTCAAGATGGAAAACAAAACAAACAAAAAAACCCAAACCACACACACAAAAAACCCCCAAAACAAAACAAAAAAACCCCAAACAAACAAACAAAAAAAACCAAACCCAAAACAACCCCCAAAACAACAAAACTCCCAACATCTCCATGCTCAAATGAAAGAAGAAGAGAAGAAGTGTTTAAAGCAGAGAAGTCCTTTATCTAAAAGAGAGAAAAATGAAGACTGTTCAAATGCAGATCAGGGAGAGATGAGGTTTTCTAACACTGCCAAGGGAGAAATACAAACAGGCTGCACTTCAGAGCCTCAATGCAAGTTATATTAATGAGTTTTCTTCAGAGAAGCAAAGCCTATGTCTAGCCTAATCTGCAAATACACAGAAGTTATTTTTTTTCTCTGAGCAGCTACAAGCTGGTGCAAATAATCCTCTTCATTTTCCAGCACCAGCATCAGAGGTGGCTGACAATGAAAGTCTACAAGCAGCATTTCTTCCTACTCAAATCCATCTCCCTTTGACAACTGACTGCAGTTCAATTTCATCTACTAACCCGTGACGACTAACTTGAAAAATGCAACACATTGGAGGCCCTGGTAATGGTGGACTCAAAGAAAAATAATTGTTTTTTACAAAAAAGATTCTTGCACGTGCATTTTCAGAAAATGTAAAACTGAATTATTTAAAACATGCTACCTGGTTATCATGTAGCCTGTAATTCTCAGAAGTAGCTGGGCCACTTTTCTTCAGTAAATAAACTTTTCTTATGTAGTTTCAAAATACTAATAGATGCACTAAATACGCAACAGCTGTTTTAACGAAAGTTACAGAAGATCAACTGTATATCTTGAATTTCCCTTTTACCATTTTTTCTGGTTCTAACTACATAGATTGTGTATGGTTTGACAGGAGTTATTCTTGTCTGCACAGTGCATAACACAAGGGGCCCCTCATCTCAGATTGGGCTCCAAAATACTACCATGTAACAGATAAATTACAAGATACATTACTGAAGTACCTAGATTTGTACAAATCCGTACAGCTCCTGCTCTGTCAGGATAGGCTACTGGATATATCATTGCTTTCAGAAGCTGGTGACTCTAAGTGAGCAGCATCCAGCTGCTTTGAATTTTTTTAACTTGTTACTATAGCCATAACAGGCTGCTTGCAGAATTACATTTTATTCATGAATTGTCTGCACATCTGCAGAACATAGAAGATTTATTCTAACTTGTCTTTTTAAAACTGGTCTGAGGATGAAATGCAACTTTGCCATGAAGTTCACCAGCTGCAGAACTTTTTTTCTGTCCCATAATACTTCTTAGGTGAGGTTCAAGGGCTTTAGCAGGGAAACTTCCAGAGCAGATTCGTTTTGATTTTCCCCCTGCTTTTAAGTGGTGTACAGTGTAGTGTAACTACAGTGGTAGGTACACAGAACTTGCAAATGTTAATGAGAGCTGTACGTGAGTTCCTGTGGGAAGGAAGACCTAATACTGAAACTCTCTGCTCTGTTACGGTGCTCACGTCAACACTTCATTTTGGCTAGAAGTGCCTATGATTTAGCTGTTAATCCTGAAATAGAATTTTCATATTGAAGTGATAGTTAATATAAAAGTGTGACTACCTTTAAAATAATAATATTGAGTTTAAGAATCTCAGTATTTCTTTTCCTTCACACACAATTGTACATGCCCTTACAGACGACCACCAAGCATGGGGAATTAAAGTGCTCCCAGCCCAAAGAAGGTTCTGGTAGTATCTCAAACTATGCAGACTTAGAGAACAACTTTTAACCAAGTTAAAGCAATTTCTGTCCAACAGCAAGCTTATTTAAGTTAACAAAAGGGACAACAAGGGACAAGAGTGCAAAATCCTCACAACTGCACAGCTCCTGGCCACCTCTGCCTGCAGCCAGTACCTGCCCACTTCTGTCTCAGTCCTGAGGGTGGATGGTTGGAGAGAAAGAGGCAATTTTAGCAAGGATAGACCTAGACAGAATAACTTAACCTGCTTGGCTTAACTAACAACACAGTAGAAGCGATGGCAGCCTCTATTAGCAAGCAGAGAGTAAATTCTCATTAGACTAACATAACAGGAAAGGCCAACACATACGAGTCACTTTATGATGATCTGCTGGAAAATAACTCGCAGCCAAAGCCCCTTGATCCACCCAATGTCACAATAAAGCCAAGTAGCTTCACTGGTTTTAAATTTTATATGAAAAACTGTTTTGTTTCGCTGAAGCTATCAATTTCTAATTTAATTATGCTGTATATTGAATTCTACTTGTGTAACCCCAAATTGTCAATACATTATTTCACTCCTAAGGATTTCAGGTCCTTTCCTATAAGACAATGCATCACAGTGTATCGAATTTCTATATCACTGCCCAATTTTTCTTCTTTGCTTGTATACCAGAATTACTCATTGTAAAATACTTATTTTAAAACTCTCATGACAAAGATTGTCCCCAATGTGATTTCAAGGATACATTTTAAACAAACAAAAAAACCCCCTCAGTAATAAATAAGTTGCATGTTCATGGGATAGGAAGCAGAATAATTACTCAACTGCTTTAAATAAATTGTAGTACCTAATGTTAATCAGCTTTAGTAACCTCAAAAAAAGGAAGTGAATGTACATTCATTTATATTCATTAACCAAGCAGGTTTTCTATTTTAGGAAAGCAGAGGGGTTATCATGAGATTTTTGTTTCTATTCCTCCTATAGAATATTAGCCCTTGGATCAAAAGCGTGATGTTTCACTTTAAACGGATTTTTTTCACGCCTCAGAATTTTCTCTTCAAAACCATATTGAGCAAAAATGATCAGAACTATTGATATATTAAAATAGCAGGAAAATTAAATAAAGAAGATGTGAACCTTAGGGACACCGACTTTCTCAGTGTCGCTTCAAGGGAGAAACAATTTGAAAACGATGATGTAAAGATGGCAATTATTCCTGACCTGAAATGACTTGAAAGTAGAGTTCAGTAGAGTTCAGTTAACAAGATTTTTTACCACCAAAAGTCTGAAATGCTTCTAGTTCCTACCGAATTCAGTGCATTGTTGTTCAGTGCACCCCGACAAGTGTGGTGTTTGCTTTGCCCTTTAGGGGCTTTTGCTGAATGTGTCTTTTTCCAAAATGTGGCTGCTCAGGATGGGATCTGGGGCCCCCTGAGCTGATTCTATTTAAAGACTAAAACAAACAAACGAAACCAAAAACTCACCCCAAAACTGAAAAGAAGCCTCCAAAATTTCCAGATACACAAAGATGAAGCAATTGTTTCAGGCCCCATTATTTTGGGCTGCTTTTCTTGTAAAATGTACTATGTTGCCATCCAAGAGGGCTCTGGGCTGCTCTAACTCCAAAGTGTGAGGAACCTGCTCAGACTTTGGAACGTGCTTTGAGATAAGACAAATGGTTGGGTGATAATGGCTACTCCTAATTAGTCAATACTCCTACATATGTATGTACATACACACATGCGTCTGTGGGTATGTGTATAGATATAGACCATTTCAGCATTCTCTGGTGCCAAAAAAGCCACATTTTTGGGTGTCACATGAACCCCCAGAAAAGCAGAGGTAGAGTATATCTCAGTCTACTGCTTTCTTTGTTTGAGCTGATATCAGGTATCAGGCCGTGCGTGCCCCAGCAGTGTGGGCAACTCAGAGGTTTGAAGGAGCAGTGGAAGGTTTAACGAAATGAAGCAGTGAAGCCAGACTGATCTAAAGCTCTTGGGAACCACTACGCTGAACTTTTAAACTCATTTGTGAAAGGCAGCTGACATCCGATGTCAGAGCAAGCTCAGTGTTTGCTTCCCAGCGTGCATCCCCACACAGGAATTTTAGAGGTCAAATACCAAAAAAGGTGTATACACCTAAGGAAGAGTTTTCTAATTAGTGCCAGAGTAAAATCTTCCTTTACTACAAGAGGAAAACCCAGGACTTTTTCTTGAGCCGTTCAGTGCAGCTGACCTCCTGCTGCTTTCTTCAACAGGGCAGGCTAGTGTGCAGGAGAGACAGAGCACACCATCAATTCACGTTCACTGCAGACAAAAACCCCTCCTCGGTGACTACTTTTTGTTCTAAGATGAAGAGAACCAGAAAACTAAGCATCCCAAATTACCAAGAAATACATTTTTCCTTTTTTTTTTTTTTTTTTTAATTTTAAAGTGGCTCTTCATTAGAATGTAGCAGAGCATCTTGCTTTTGATGAAAGCACTGGGAAATGTTTCAGAGAACCACAGTGGTCAAGGGGTCAGGCTACCATTTTCAACTAACATAAGACAACTGAAGTGAAAAGTGATATATCTGACAGAAAATAAAATGCAGAGCTCTATTACCAAGAAAGCGAACCAGAAAATAACATACAAAGACATGCAGACAATTCAGCAATAAGGAGGGGAGAACGTTCACTTAAGCATTGCTATGGACAGGAGTCCCAGCCATGGGCTCAGGCTACATAGTATGTGAGACTACTTTTTAAGACTACTTGGACCAACATTAGTTACCTTTAATTCTCCACTGATGCCTATTAAATTACATTAATGCAGTGGAGCTCTCATGTCCCAAGAGGTCCCCCCTAGAGAGTAAGGCACAAGTACCAGCTCTGAGATAAGAGCATTTCTGTCCAATTTCCATTTCCAACCAGAAACATCAGTGCTGTGTGGATGGCTTGTGAGAGTCCACTGTGGTTCCTTGACACTGTCTATGCGATGTAGGGAAGCTGCCTTCCTCCTGACATCTTGAGAAATTCAGGAGCAATTCTTCACCTTGATTGTTAAAGACTAAAACCAAAACAATCGTAATCAATTACAGCATTCAAGGCCCAGAAGGAAATTTAAAAACGAGCTTTCAAGGTCAGGATTTCAGCAGGAATAGATCCTTGTTGACAATAGGCAGAGCTTCCCTGATCTGATCCTACATTTGCAGGACTACTGCACCATGTACATTTTCAGTGTGCTGGAGGAGCAAACAGAAACACATTTAGCTGATTCGCAGCACACAGAAGGGTTAACCTTACATTTCATGGCAGAAGTGAACCCAAATAAGGTCTATGTTATTCAGTCTGAAGAGAAAAGAAATCAATTCTGGTTCCTGTGGGTAGGATTTCACCACTTGATTAGAAAAAGAAATGAATCTTTAAAGTATACTTACAGGAAAGGCATTTTCCATTTGCATGAGAGATGGGAATGGCTGCATCCCAAGTTAATGAAATCAAGTCTTCTGTGTCTGTTTGAGGATTTCATCTATTTGAATTATGCAAATATCAAATATAACTTCATTGTATAAAACTTCAAGATGAGAATGCTATTCATACAACCAGGGAGGCCAAAATAATATCCCCACTCCTCAAACTTAACATTGTTTCATTGAAGGCCAACAAGAGCTTACAATTTGGTTGTACAGCACCGCGTTCAAGCTGCGACAGTCAATTTAGAGGACATTCCTGCCTGTCAGCAAATAAACATTAAGCCATTTGAAATTTCTCTTCCGTTTGATAAGGTTAAAGCAATTCTCTTGGAGACAAGGACTCAGAGGCAGGGTTTTGAGCACTAGAGACTGATGGTCACGCAGGTTGTGAAGGAAGGTACCAAGGCAGGCTGCAGAGCCGACCTGTGGCAGCAAGGGGAGGAGCAGCACAGGTGATAATTTTGCCCTTGATTGAGCCCAAAACACCCAGGAAATGGACCCTTCACTCACAGGCAGGGACCCATGTATGCACCAAGCTGTAAGGTCCAAGGTCAGCTGTCTGGAAGCCTCCTTTTGGCAACAGGTATTTACCACGAAAATGTTCAGCTTGGGTAAGCTTGCTGGGCCTTCTTTGCAAGTTCAGCACCCTCTCGAAGGAGGCTACGGAGTCACACAGTGCCACGTCAAGGTGCAATATACATAACCTCTTCCTTCCAACCCAGTGCGGGCCTAAGCTTTCTGGCCATAGACTTGCCTCCAGTCCCAGCATGAGCAACCGCATCATGGACTTGCAGAAATGATCATGTTCTGTGCCCCAGAAACTAAACTAGTTTGGTCCAGCTCTCCACTTTAAGGCTGTCCCTGAACATGTCCTTCTCATGATTAGAAATTTTCTCATTTCTGTCTGTACTCATTCATGGCCTCTATAGACCTATTAGCTCTTGTGCCAATGCCATCATTCAGATCAATGCAGAGAACATGACAATATTTTGTAATCTCAGAGCGTTTGCACTGCAGGACAATGTTTCCTAAATTGTCAATATGTTCTTTATAATAGAAAAGAATGCATTTAAATGTTGGCTTGGACCAGAAGATAGATAGAAAAGGGATATTTGAATTTCAAGTCGCTATCAAAAAGCTTTTTAGAATTCAGTAGACGTGTATAAGACCAGGAATAAAAAGACGGAAGGGAATCAAGACAATGGAAAGTTTCAATCTCCAGACATTAACTTTTAACAATGAACTCCCAAGGCTGCCCCCAAGTACACTAGGTGAGGAAAATCTTTTAGGAAGGGCACAAGAGAAGCACTGAGGGACAGTAGGTACACAATACAAAAGAGGCAATGACTGAACAGATCTACTCTGGCTTTGCTCAGAAACCGCTCCAGCTGAGGGGTGATGGCCCTTTGCACCCACCACACCAGCAGACAGCAATTTCAGAAGAACTCTCTCATTTTGCTCTTCTATTGCTGTTTTGGTGGTTTGTTGTTGTTGTTGTTTTTTTAATAGACCCAATTAGCAAATCCATACTCAGCATGGATTTAAAGCTCTGTAAATTAAGAGTTAATCAAGGATACTATGACTTTCAGACTCAGGTCTCTAAGAGGAAGACTCGTGCATGCTAGAGAGAAGGTCCTTTAGCTCTACAACTGAAGCAAAGGCAATTGCAAACTCCCTGACATAAAGCCTAGCTTAAATAGGCTTGGATCCCTGGGTGGTGTCTAAAGATGCACAGCAAGACTGCTAAGCTCAACTCGTTGCACAATGAGATTGTCCCCAGAGTCACTCTGCACATCACTGTTACTGAATCAGTTTTGCAAGATTTTCAAACCAGGGTACAAATCAGATCTTCCTGTTTTCTTGGTACTCACTGCCCCAATGCACTTACAGACAACTCAAAGCCAGCCGTATTCTTCATTTTGCTACATTTTTAATACAAACTGGGTTTAGCTTCTGCTAAAGGTTTGTCTTCCCATTCTTCAGTCATCTTAGTAGCCCTTTTCTCCAGCCTCAACACAGGTAGTTGCATTTTTTCAAGAGTTCAAGTTTAAAACAAACAAACAAAAAAGTATATATGTATTAACCTATTATACTTCAGTAGCTAAGTTACCCCCATAGAATCATTGTCCAAGATTTTCAAAGGTGTGTGTACATCTGCAAATACCAATAGATGCTTTTACACATTTTGGCAGGAGTTGATGCCATCATTACTACCACTAGAATTCAGGTATTTCAGCTGTCAAGACAAAAAGACCACTTAAATACCATGTTTTGAACATCTGTGACACAACCCTTTCCATCCATTTTCTACCTGCTTTCCTTTGAACCGATCAGACAGATCTGTTGAATAAACTTATTACAGAAAGTTAGAAGGCTTTTAGCAATTTCACTGTCAGAAGGGCATGGGCAAACTTGACCAGTGTGCTTGCTTTTGACTTCTGTTTGTCCTTCACCATATCATGTTCGTTCTTATCTAATGGTTAAACCTGACACATTGAAGTCATGTCCACAATACTGTTTGAATCTCTGTGTACCTTATTGCTAAGGTACTGCAATCTTTAGTTAACTTGAAAGTCTGATTGCTGGTCATATCAGTTTCAAGAACTTCTATAGATATCCTTAAGCATTACTAAGAGACTCAGGTGGTGAGGACCTTTATTCTTAATGCCTTTAAAGGACAAATTTAAGTTCAGTTTTATTTTCAAAATTGGGGAGCTCAAAAGTTGTCTCTATTGCAGAGACAGATTGTGAGGCACAGTAAGAAAAAACCTAACACCGGAGCTCATCAAATGAGAGACATTTTGACACACGTAAATATACAGAGATTAAAAACAACACACCCAGTAACAAATACATTTTTTTTTCTTGAAAAGTTGATGTTTGGGGGGTCAGAAGACTGTAGGGGAAAAAAATAACCAAAATTTGAGAGAGATCATTTTAATAGATTTTTTTTCTTGCCCAATCTAACCTTTTGTCCTACCATCTTAAAAAGCTCACGTTCCTGTACCTGGCTGAAGGCAGTGACTGATTACTTACCTATTTCAGCATGTACAGAAAGTTCACATTAAGAATAAACATACCGGGATAGACCCAGAACTCATCTGCCTATTCCTTTCTCTCTGTGATGATCCCACATAGACATCTATGGGAGAAGGAGCAAGCATAGAGGGATTTTCCTGTACTATTCACACCAAGGTTTTGGCACTCAGCAATATCAGGGCTTTCTAAAGCGGAGGTTATATCTTGTTCTCAACAGCACTATCCTTCAAGGTTACATTTAAACTCTTTTGGAGCCCAATTTTACATTTGGCCTCCACAACAAGTTCCACAATTTAAATTTTACACTTGATGGAAAAAGCGCTAGAATAATTGTAGTTATAGCAATTCAATAGAAGAGGTAAACATATATTGAACTCCAGGGATTTTTCTAGGAAGGAGCAATCAGGACAGTCTTTTAATATATCTTCAAATCAAAATTACCTTCAGATAGCACCATGCCAGATCTACCACTAAAACAAGAGCCTGAGCTCGAGGCAGACTCTCTTTTAGCTATGTAAGACTTTCATTACATTCAACAAAAACCAAGCATGCAATATTATATGGATGAGCAAAGCAAGGTGGATTTGCAGAAATGCTGTGTGAACAGGAACAAAGTACTCAGAATACCCTCTGAAAGGGGCTGTACCTGAGCTCTTTTGCAGGGTTCAGCTAGAGATTGTAGCAGAATGGCTTTTTGAATATCTGTGCAGATGCTGCCTAATAAAACATGAGAAAAGAAATCCATTTATGCTGAGCAAGGACAAGGATGGATAGCTAAGCAATGTTATCTTCTCTAATGCACCCCTGTCTGGGTTTCTTTATACTCATGAGTAAAGTTTACTTCCTGGTAATTATTACATATGCGCACCTGTTTGCAGGTGGATGTCATGTGGTTTTGGGTGCTCACAGAACTCTCTCCATGTGTTTCCATACCAGGCATACACTTGCTGGCAGAGAGATCCAACTCTAACCCCATAAGCTGCACTTGCAACTTAAATACCTGCTTTTCAAAATTCATAAAAAACACAGCAAGTGCTTTTAAGAAAGAATTAAACACAGCAGCCAGAGGCCTAAAAATAGCTTAAGTGGAAACAGGGAAAAGTTAGCTCATAACAATACCAGGCTTCTTTCTCAGTTTCACCCTTCCTTGTAAGTCACTATTTATATGATTAAGAGATTCTTGGCAGACTCATTTAATCCATAATCTTTTGGCCTTGATGTTATTCATGCATCCACAGAGATCAGAAGGATAACTGCTTTCTCAAATAGAGCTGGCATCTAGCAACCTAAACATTCTTATGATGCCCTCAAACAAGGCTAAAAGAGTGCTACAGCACATTGTCCCAAATGTAAGTTGAAATCTTAACTGTTTATCTTCAGTGGAAAACACAATTTTAAAATTCCTTCTTACTGTTTTTTCAGCTGTGCTACCTATCCAGTAAAATTATAGGTTTAGGAACTCATAACAATGAAATGGAAGAAAATAATCTTTAACATACTGGTTGGCAGTTGGTTGGTTCTCAGTTTATAACACAAATGTTGCCTTTGGGAAACCAAAAAGTTATGTACAATAAAACTGAAAGCTTCACATTACTAATAAATGCTCAGAAATTAAAGCTCACTTCCATTAAAATTCACAGGCTAGCAATCATTCTTAAAGATAATGGTCTTAACATCAGCAAGGAAAACAAAAGATTTAATTTTGTGAAAAGTGGTTTAATTGGAATATGAAACAATAGAGAAGTAGATAATGCATTTCATTTTCACAGGTGAAGACTTCAATAAATCATCTGTGAACTTGCCACAAATGAGTCCTATCTAACTGGGAAGCTGCAAGAGCAATCTGCATTTAACATGGTGCCTGGCTCAGAAGAGATAGCAAGAAAACAGAGAGAAATTGGAAAATTAATGCTTAAGACAATCTCTTGACCGAAGAATGAAGGCAGTAGACCAAAACTGACAGGACACAGTTACTTAATGTAAGGCTGCTGTGTTCTGTCTGATGACCATCTATCTCCCTCAACTCATTTCACAGAATCATAGAATAGTTTGCGTGGGAAGGGACCTTTAAAGGTCTCCAATTCCCCTGCAATGAGCAGGGCATCTTCAACTAGACCAGGTTTCTCAGAGCCCCACCCAGCCTGGCCTTGAATGTTTCCAGGGATGGGGCATCAACCACCTCTCTGGGCAAGCTGGGACAGTGTTTCACCAACCTCATCGTAAGAAATTTCTTCCTTATATCTAGTCTAAATCTACCCTCTTTTAGTTTAAAACCATATCCTTGTCCTCCTACAACAGGCCCTGCTAAAAAGTTTGTCCCCATTTTTCTTATAAGCCCCCTTTAAGTACTGAAACACAGCAATAAGGTCTCCCCAGAGAGTTCTCTTCTCCAGGTTGAACAACCCTAGAGCATACCTGGGACAACATCTGTATATCTCCACTTGGAGGTAAATAGATCTTACTGCTTTCTTATCTACTATTTGAAGAAAGAGTCAGCTTCCAAGGCTTCTACTTGTAAGAAAACATGTCCTAGAGAGGGTTTGCCATGATACAGAGTGTGTTTACCGGAGGCTGAGATGACACAGCCAGACCTCAGCTCGCCAGTATCAGTCCTCTGCCTGTTTCCTGGCTCCTGCTGCCACAGCAAGGGACGTTGCCTGCACTTCCCTCCTTCCTTCTCTTTGCACATACCTAGGGTTGCCAGAACAACCACAGGCCAATAGGTTTATAATCTACAGCCTGTAAGAGAGAGAGAGCTATTAATAATACTAAGTTCAAGGACAACACTGGTAACAGTCTTTAACGAGGCTTAAAGACTTTTGGCAAAGGCAATATAAGGCAGAAGTACTTAAGAAATCTCAGCTGTCCATTAGCCTCTAGACAACACAGATGGTAGAGCACAAAGGAGTGGAAAGATACTTGCCCCGTACGTGCCGCAGGATGAGATAGATTGAAGCAGCATGCCAACACCTACAGCTCACTATCAGACCAGGTGAAATATTAATACCAGTTCCCTTGTAGGCATCAGCTGAAAGACAGAACCATGGCTGCGATTTTTACTAAGCACCAGTAAAGCACTCGTTTTCCTCACGGATTTCTCATGCCCAGAAGACAGTGGTCACGTGTCCAAAGAAGCCGTATCTGCCAGGATATCGCATATGGAGAATTACATGGATTACACTAGTGGTGAATTTGGTTCTATGACTACAGTATTTGCAGGGTTAGGTTGTTTTTAAAGCTGCAGACTTTTCATGCTGAAGCAATTTTTAAGTACTCTAATGCAAAGCGTAATCACACATTGATTTTTCCATTAAAACTACAGAAGTCTTAAATACCCTGGGGGTGCTGGCCTCAATTAGTCCCTATTCTTCCATTCTTTTTCTCTCTGTACCGTTTTTCCATCCCTCAGTGCAGGAGGAAAGGAAGACTGTCTACTTAAGCCAAAAGCACAATCTTCTATTACATGAGTCCAGTTAAAAGCAGCAGTAGATAAATTACTTTCTGTACAATAGGGAGGAAAATTATGCTAGTTTCTGCTTATGTTCATTTTTAAATTACAATGTAGGAAACTGAACATACAGATATCTGGATTTTGAAAGTTTGCCTTGAGCCTATTTTACTGTGGATATGTACTTTTCTTAAAACCAACAGAAGTCCCACAGCTCTTCAGAGGAGGTTGTTTGTACACAATTGCCCCGAGAAGCCATGACCCCTGAATGCAGCCTTTGCATTG
The DNA here is from genome assembly GCA_013399365.1 of Pampusana beccarii. Classification (NCBI taxonomy): domain Eukaryota; kingdom Metazoa; phylum Chordata; class Aves; order Columbiformes; family Columbidae; genus Pampusana; species Pampusana beccarii. The sequence continues at coordinate 581,716 of VWYH01006325.1, read as the reverse complement.
TCACCTGCTGAATAGCTGAGCTTCAGTTTTGTGCTACCAGCATTCAGCACCATTGATCGGTTTTGCTGTTGACATCAGGTTAATAGTTTTGCAGAGAAGAGGAAAGCAAATTTTACTGAACACCAGCAGGTAAATCCTTTGCTTCTATCTCTCTTCCAGAAAGCAGCACCTAAAAGAAAAATCTTACTAGTGAGAGAGGGTGGGTGTCCCATTCAGTTGAATGGCCAGACCCCGGTCTGTTGGTCTAAGAGTTTAATGTGCCCTGCTCAAGCCCTGTTACCCATTCCGGTGCCTCTAGTCTCCTACTTGTCTTGTGTAATTTGAAGCCCTGCTCAGGATAATATATGGACGGAAACACCGTATAAAACACAGAGATTAAAATCATATCCAGGCTACCATGTATTTATCTTCAGGCACCTCTCCAACAAAGTATCTGAAGAAAGGCAGCTGAATACAATGGTTTAAGAAATGAGCCAAGAGGAGTCAACGAAGCCTGGTTTAAAGAACATGTGCTGGAGCTGTGTTCTGGAGTCTAATCATTTAGGTTATTCTATCAGCTTTTGTTCTAGCCCCAAGCTTTACCTTTTGCAGTAACGAAAAAACCCAGCCAATTTTCAGCGTATGAAGAAGCATCTAATTTTCCTGTAACAGAAGTCCTACTATTGTCAAGTTACACTGTGCCTGAGTCATCTTCTAGATGACAACCATGTATTTTTCACAACCACTTGAAGTAATCTGCCTCCTGAAAACCCATTTGCCAAGTGCCTTGTGAAATACATTTCCTTAGTGATCTTTGGAAAGGCTATTTCTACACACAATACCTTTATTCTGAGTAAAACATTAACCTGCCAGCACTAGTATATGGAGAAAAAAAATGTGCTCCAGCTTAAGTTCTAAGAGGTCTTTTTCTTTTCTGACTCAAAGTTTTTTCTAGCTTTAGCTTATGGCCAGGTGCAGATGGTGCTTACGGTGGCATTGGTATTGCTATGGAACAGCCTGGCATCGTTTTAACAGTCGCCACCAAAAAAGCAGCAGGACAGAGGCTGGGCTACCCAGCAGATAGGGCACTAGCATGAGGTTCAGTAGATGCATTTGTGACTCTCCATGGCATTTGTGGCCTTGATCAAGTCACTGACCTCTTTCTGTCTAGCTGTTCCAGCCCCTCCTTTTTGCCCATTTTACTTGGATTTAGAGGTGGGAACTCTCTTTCCTTCTGCGGCACTTGCCAGTCTCAGTAAAGCCCCTAACTGTTATTGCTCTATAAACAGATCAGACCTGAAGTTACCTGTACCACACCACGTCACACAAAACTGCCACTACTACTGCCTTCAGGTTGATGCTTGGTGTATTTGACATACTTAAGTGTTAGAACAAAGAAAAAGAAAATTAAAAATTATTAAAAAACAAACAAAAACAACAACAAAAAACCACCACACACACACAAAACACATGACACACCACCATGCTGCCTTTCTCAGATGGAGGTGCTGCCATAGATTATTATACGCAGTTCCGTTCCCTTCCCTGTAGCATATCTGATGTCCAGGCACGCAGGTGAGATTCATCTTACAGCAGAAGGCCCCAAAGCAGAAAAACTACAGTTCTGTAGTGATAGGAAAGAGACAACAGAGAAAATTATCTGTCTCACTTGACACAGGGGAGCTGGGCAGGTACCAGCAGGGTCTCCAATTAGATAGGTCCAGCTGCATCTGTCTTTTGCCAACCATTGCAGAACAACAGTTCTTTAATGCATCCACCTGAACACTTTCATAGCAGCCAGACTGCTTTGATATTTCTCTCTTCTGGAAGGGAGACCTTGGGATGGACAGACATTGCATCACAGTCAGGAGGCAGAAAAGCTCTGCCTGGATACTGGCTGGCAAATGGCCACCACCCACAGTGGCTAGTAGCCCCATGCAGCGGGACCCTCTTGTTGTGCAAACAGGAGAGTATTGCTCCAAGGGGCAAACTGGAAGCGTCTACAATGAAAAGCAGAGGATGTAGCAACACTAAAGGATTTTTTTATTTCAATGTATCTACTGTGGTAGGCTTGAGGCTCCTTTACACAAAATAATCAAGGCTTTTGCTAAAAGCACAAAACTGAAGATGCCACGGGAAGTGTCACAGAAGCTTCAGGAACAATAAGTTTTTCATCTAGGGTAGTCAAAACTTACTTCACCGTAGAGTACATGTTAAGGTCAGATATAATCTGACGACAAACCATGCAGCTGCTTTTGTATAAATGTGCCTTTGTATTATTGACTAGATTAAGAAGGATGTAGCCACGGCAAAGAAGCGGGCACAGCTGGCATGGAGCCGCTGCTGCCAAAGCCCACCCCACCAGCAGCTTGTGTGGAGCCTTGTCCCACACCACTCCCCTTTCCCAGTTCAGCTACATTTTCCCTGCTATTCAACAAACACAAGGAACTTACAAGAGTGTCAACCAATCTGATCTACGCTGCTCATATGGATGGGCTCACCCACTGGAGTTCTAGCGCATGACTCAGAAGATGATTACATAAATTACACACAAGGAGATTGCAGAAAGTATGCCCCAGTCTACCCAAAAGCACAAAATGCCCGGTTTCAGGAGGAGAACCACTAAGCAGAGACTTACATGTGCTATCATGTTTTTCTTGAAGCCAACAGCAATAGTGGGAAGGAAGTTGGAAGGAACAGCACTGCACAGCTTACTTTATAACAACTGAACTGATTTTCTCCAAAACACCGCGACAAACTTGCATTCCTCCACTGGGACAAATATACCAAAATGTGAGCAGAACGGCTCCTGGAAGTACCCACTCCCCAACACCAGGCATGGAGTTGTTTTGGCACCCACTGGGCCACTCCTTCCTCTCCATCATGAGCATAGCCAGATGCCAGGCAGCCAAAACCAGAAGGAACTGACATCCCTACATCAGGGACTTCAAATCCCCAACCAGACCACCTGGGCTTTAAGCTGAAGGGTTTGACCCTCACAGCCACCTTCCTTAGACAAAAGCCCTTCCCCACCTGAGCTCAATTTCCCAGCACAGTGGTGCTCTCCTCACTTGGCCCCTTACCACGTTCCTCCTCCACCATCACACAGGCATCACCCCATCTGCAGCCTGTCCTGCAAGCACCAACACTACCTACAGCAAGTAGTCTTTCACTTTCACATTTACAATTAATTTTTGTGAATTTTCTCAAATGCCACACAATAACATGACACTAAAAAAAAAAATCAGGTTCCTCTTGTGTGTCCTATTTAGCTTTTTCTCATAGTCAGGAGATTTATGAATTTAATCTCTGTTTTATAGAACATATCACTTTAACAACTAGAAGATGAAAATGCTAAAATGTTTTTATTGCTGTTAGATGTTCAAAGACATCATGCTATATACTGGCATTTACATTTCACATTAAAAGTGAAATATGTTGGGAATGTACAAGTATTTGTTTTAATTTGACCCATCTGCTAAATGAAAAACAAAGAGGACTTCTAAATCACTCTATTTAAATTCAGCAATTTGTAAACAATTTATATGTTCATTTCTTCCGGGTTAAACCTGCCCTAAAGCATCACTCTTACGAAATGTCCAAATTAAATTGCTTTGCATTGTTCTCAGGGATGCAGGCCACAGTTTCTTCCTTCTCAGTTTATTAAATTATTTCACAACCCGAGCTGATTAGCAAGACTCATATTAAGAGTCTTGCCACTGAAATCATTTTGGATGAATTCATGGAAGTACCTACTGGCTCCAGAAAGCTGAGAGCACAAAGAAGGCATCAGACATTAGCGACAAATTCTCTTAAAATAAAGGACAAGTGAATCCCTTTCACTTAGCTTTTTAACACTCTCACAAGCAGCACCAGGTCTGCCCTATTCTACACTAGACCATCAGCAAGCACGAACAATAATCAAGGGGGGGGAAGAAAAACCACGGCAATTTACCTTCACCTCTCAGCCTAGCTAGAACTTGCTACTGGATTTGGATGTTAGACTAGGCTTTAATGCAGCTGTGGAGATAATTTACAAGGGAAGAGAGATCCACAGACATTTAAGGATCCCACAGTAGCACTTAAAGAGCAGAGCTTTCTCTCTTTTTCTGCTTTGTGCAACATGCTGTATTTAGCATTAGCTGCCAAGCCTCTACCCAAAAATCAGTACTTTTAGTGGAGTAAGGATACCAAGAGCCCTTTTAATCACACAGACATGGGGCCTCTCATCCCAGACTGGCAGACACCTTGCAGGAGGAGATTATTTCTACATTAGATGACACCCTGAGCACAAGGAAGAGCTCTATACAGCCTGGAGTGTCACGTCTCCCATTTGAAGCCTTTGTGACCCTGTCTGCTGGTACAGTGTGCAGCTCCACCCTTTCCCCAAAGCTCTGAGTCATTTGTCTTGGCTTTAAGGCAGGTTTTTTATCACATTCCCACCTCTAACACAGGTGCAGCAGAAAAGGAGCTGGATGCCCCCTGGGCTCGTTACCCTGCAGCTTCACATCCCAACCACAGCCCATGGCAAAGGCAGGACTAGAAAAGGAAACAGAGAATTCTCAAATACAAAAAACCCCACAAAACAAAACAAAGTCATAAAAAAACTAATCTACTTAAAGCTGCAGACAGACCCATGAGTTTCAATTCCAAATCCCCCACCCCACAATATCAAGTGGGGCACCAAAAAGCAACACAGAAATACTAGGTTTACTGTCCACTCCTACTCTAGATGTTTCATTTATTATATCCAGCATCATCTTAAGCAACCCAACAAAACAAGAACTAGCAGTAATTCAGCCAGAACATGATTAAGGGTGCCTCTAAGAGCATCAACAAACGCGAATACTACATGGATCACAGCCCGGAAAGATTCCAAGTTGGCGAAATGACAGCTTGATTAGTTTTCATCTGACAAATGTGGCTAGAGAGATCAGAATCAACCATAATTCCAAGGTTATAGGCCTTCAAATAAATCCAGGAAAAAAAATTCAAAGAGCGCAACAGCAATTTACAAGACCAAATCAACTCTCCAGCCCAGCTTTCTTAACACTTGGACACAACTGCTGAGGCTAAATAAGCACCCTCCAGGGAGCACCCCAAATTAACAGGGATGTGCCTTCAGAGTGGGATAAGCTTCAGATCTTGCAAGATAGTCTTCCCTCCCATCAAGAGCCTTACTAAATATGCACATATTTGTAATTTAATGGGAAAACATGCAAGTAGAGCTACTTAATATCCAGGCAACTGTTGCCTATTGCTACCCCAAAGGTCAAGCAGCAGCAGCCTGTTACCCATATTGCAGCATGTAGGCATGCAGCATAATCAAACAACATAAACAACAGACTGTAAATGGATTTTTCCTTGTTCTTCCCTCCCACTTGTTCTAACGACAAAAAGAGTAAAGAACATGCAGGTAAATCAGGTTTCTTAAAATATATAATTGCAATCAGAAGTATCCCTTTCTCTCAATTTGCACCAGTTTCACACCATACATCCCCAATTTAAGGAAACTTCCTGAGATAAAATTAAGGCTTCTAGGCTTCCTTCCCATTTGGAAAAGGGGCAGGGGAGGCAGAGGAAGGCAAGGCTCTTACCCAGAAATAAAATGATCTGTCTCCTGGTGCTCTTGCCCTCCGAGCTCTCATTTTTTCTTAGGTACTGCTCCTGATGTCTCGGTCCACCCTTCACGGCCACAGTTCCTTCCTTGTGGATCATCAGGGCTTTCATCATGCTGCGGCACATGAAGGTGACAGATCCCAGCACTATGATGTACACAGCAAAGGCGCTGAAGATGCTGGCCTGAAAGACGGGCCACTGGGAGGAGAGGCTGGTACAGATGGTCACATTCTGCTTCAGCTCAGGGAAGTGGTGCCTGGGCGTAGGCTTGATGCAGTCAGTCTTACTTTGGTAGCCCTCGATAGCTTCCAGGGGATATTCTGTGCCCATGGCAAAGAGCAGGGGCAGAGCCACTATGACAGATGTCCCCCAGACAAAGGCGATGAGCAGCTTCACCGTGCGGGGTCCAGAGACAGCCTTGAACTTGAAGGGGTGGCAGATAGGTATGTACCTCTCAAAGCTGAGGGTGGCCACATGCAGCACTGTGGCATAACTGCAGGCTTCAAAAAGGAAGTAGTAGAGCTTGCAAGCCACATTGCCATTGGGGGTGGAAAAGGGGCTCCAGATGGCACTGAAGAACTCCATCGGCATGCCCAGCAGGATGACCAGCAAGTCAGAGCAGGCCAGACTCACCATGTGGTCCGTAACCTCCTTCTGCAGGTAGCCTTTCTTCTGCAGGATCTTCGTGGCTTTGATAGTAATGCTGTTGCCCAAGATGCCCGCAACAAAGAGGCAGACATACACGAAGGCCAAAGTGATCTTGATCCAAGAAGACACCTCAAACTCAGGGACATGGCTGTGGTCAATGAAATGAGAACAGTCTGAAGATGATGTCTGTCCTGCCATGAACAGCCCCTGAGTGGGAGAGAAGGGAGAAAGAGCCTTCCTGCCCTCTCAGGTGTTCCAGTTTACAGCAAATAGATCCTTTGTTGCTTTGCCCCTCTCAGCAAGACGCACAGGTCTGAGCAGTCAGGTATAACGGGCATGTTTCAACTGGCCACACCTGTAAGTTTTGTTAGCAACAGCCACTGAGGCAAAAAGCTGAGCAGGAAAGTGTTTCAGCTCTTACCTCTCTTTATAGCAAGCACCTCTTGCTCCTTTTGGATATTCCTCCTCTTTTTCTTTATCAAGTGAAGCTGCTGCTCTTCAGTGCTTTGTGGTGTGAGCTGCTCTGCTTTCAACGCTTGCCTCTTCCTTGTACAAGCAAAGACACCTCTTAGGCCCAGCCCCAGCATGAGGAAGTCACAGTTTCTGTGTGGTTATAGCTGCTCTGTTAACCATTAACCTAAATCTTGCCTATCCCTCCTCACTGGCAGCAAAGCAGGGTTAGACAAAAAAGAAAAAAAAAAAAAAGGCAAGCCAACCATGTCTGAAATTCACTTCCTGTAATAGGAGCTCCTCCTCAGGAACAAAAAGAGTTGCTTCATCTGTTAGGTTGGTGGGGTCAGGCTGAATGTCTGAACAGGCACTGAACAGAAAGTATCTGCTCACAAGTTTAACATTAAACGTGCTTCAGACTTTACTTCTACATGCACTAATGCCAAATTTCTTCACTACTTTACATTTCTTTTAATGAAAACCTCAGCATCTGCTGCAGCAGCGTTTGTTACACAGCTTGTGCAGCCACAAACTGATTTACATCAACAGGAGGTTCTGGTTTTTCAATACTGCTGATGAACTGGTAGCTTCTTAAATAACTGTTTAGACTGCGAAGAGCCTTTTCAGAAGTTATAAAATAAGCTGAACTCTAAATTTAGATACATCGATTGTTTCTCTTTAAATTTTCATCTACTCATGTTAGATAACAAAAATAATGAAGTTAGTAATCCCAGTCATACGCATGCTTTCAAATAATCTGTAGTGATAGGGGATGAAAATGAACTTCCCTCTCCTGTGTTGCACCCCAGGGGGAATGAATTTAATGCATTTTTTAGTTTTAGTTTCACACCATAGCACCAAAGGCTCCCAAGGTAACCCCTGGAAACATTTAATTAGAAGGTGCATATATGGGTTAGGAAACCTTCAAATTACAATGCAAAACGGTAGAATAGCTTCTGCAGCTATAATCAAGTGAGAGGCCCAGTACAGTGATCTGCTCCAATACCAAATCTAAGAACAGTGGGTTCACAAAGTGATTTTTATTAACTAGACAAGCTCATGTGACACTTTCAGCTCATGATAAAAGAGAAACATTAGAAGGCTGTTATTAAGCAGTCTCCTCACATTCAGTGGTTATCACTGCACCTCAGCAGCCCAAGTATATAATGAACAAAAGATGCCCAAAACAGGATAATCAGCACCTGTTTCTATGCATTATTTATGCATTCCTGTTTCAGAAAAATCACCTCAAACCTTATGCAACTTCAAGCCCTGTAGTCCCAGTCATCTTTCCTTATGTTTGATAATTCACATTTGTTCTGCTCAGACAAGCTTTCTATTATTACCCAATTTCTTTCACTTAATTTTACTTTATAAAAAGTGTGAACAAAGATTACATATGCATGACTGAATTGTGGAAATGAAGCTAATTAAAATTTGCTGCTTACCATCAAAAGGGAAAAAGGGAGAGAGAGAGCAGAAGAGAGAGAAGGCCCAATAGGATTAGATCTCCCCCTTTTTCCACACCAATTATAAAATGCAGAACGCAATTTTGCGGTTTTGAATATTATCTTTAGAACATACACAAAGTTTATTAACTTTCTAATAAAGAGCTGGTGCCACAAAGGGGATAGGAAGGAAAGAGACAATTGTGGATACTCGTAGACTCAGACTACCAAAAAAACCCTCTTACACAGGTTACTGGACTAGATAAACCAGCAGTGAGTATTCCAGAGGTAGGTATAAAATCCCTATCATGGATGATTATAAAAAAATATATCTTCCTGGAGGGAGACATTTCTCCCCAACCAAATGTGCTTAATTCCTCTTTGTGGCATGGAGGTTGAGAGCTCATAGTCTTTACCCTGGTGGGTGTGATACCAGTTTATAAACTTATGATTTGTGTAATGGTCTAATTTTAGGGATTTTGTTAAGTTTTCCTCTGTAACTTGAAGCAGTGAGTACCACAAGTTCGTTTTTGTGTTGTTGCCCTTCCGTTGGCAGTTTTGAAAGTAAGTGCAGCCTGTGCAGTTGTACCTGGGAGAAGGCTCCAGGGAATCCTTCCTGGCCCAGTTTGTTGCAATTGCACACCATGACTTCAGCCCCAGCACCAGAGGTGTCAAGAGCATTAAGGATAGAGACACCATATTTCTTCATAAAATCAGCGCTACATGGATATTACATACTGTAGCCAGTCACTAGTCAGCCCCTTGGTAAGAAAATAGAGCATTCTGAAGATGCAGATTACATGGGCACAGGGTGGCAGCTGGCTCTGTGCAACACCTGCTTGGCCACAGTCACATTCACCTGTATGCTTGTAGCTATGCAGTTGTTGGTAGGAGGTGACAAGTGGTGGGAGCCAGAGAACATTGACATGCAGGGTGGATTGCTGTCACTGTAGCATATAAGGTGATTTTTCACTTTCAGAGATAATAAAGCTGCTGTGATCACTTGCCCCAGTTTGTTATTCAACAGAGCCTACAGTGTTTCCTGAAGGGTTGCTTGCTTTCTTGCCTGGTCATTGGACAACAGCCTGGTGAAAGGCCTTTTGGGGCAAAAGGAAGCAGAGCTTTGCCATCCATCCTTTAGGCCATTGTCCAAAGCTCATCTTCTGCACCTTGTGTAGTCCCCCATCCAGCACCCTGCCCTGCCCATGGACCGCTGGCTGAGCTGAAGGGCAGGAGAGGCTGCAGGGCATTCAGTCCTTGGCCAACTGCCATCTTATTAAAAGCCAAGTCCCTCAAACTCCTCATGAGGTTAGGCCCCCAGAAGTGACCATTAGCACAAGTTGTAGCTAGAACGAACCTTACAAGAACAAACTCATTTGACAGATGCTGTTGCATTTTAGGTAACTGGATTGTAGATTAACCTGTTCCAGTGTGCAGGGATGTTGTATTGCTACTGCCGTGGAAACGCTCTTTCTTCCCCAGCTGCGTAGTGCCAGCCTGTGGATTGGCTCGGAGTGCCAAATTTGCAGAATGACTGTAGGGTTATTTCTCGATTACCATCTAGCACGGGAGCCAGGGTGCTCTGGTTGGCAGACAGGCATTGCCACACTTGTGTTATCTGTGAAGAATTATTTTTTGATAGCCGTGTTGTGAATATGCAAATCCACCCTAACTGGCTACACAAATCACAGTGCTCTGGCTGGTTTCTGTTCTCAAACTGTTCAAGCTACTTGACAGGAACAAAGAAAATACCTTGGTTTCTTGCTTTCTTTAGCTGAAAAACTCTAAAACTTAAATGGAAAAGGAGAGCTATCTCAAAAGCAAAGAAAATGAGGCTGTGAAAAGGATTAACTTTTTTTCCAGATAAAAACACATTGACTTTTTTTTCTTGCCAGTCTTTACCGTTCTCCATCTCAACAAACCTCTTGTCCCTAGAATAGCTGTGATACTTTTGTCTTGCCAGTATTTGTTTAGAGAAGGCGAATCCTGGGCTTGTTCAATTCTCTTTGAAACACAAGGTAAACAAAATGAGATTGCTGTTCTGCAGAAGGCAGCTACTGTGATCCGCAGAGGCAGAGGGGAAGGTGCTGTGGGAATAAAAGGAAGAAACAACACAGACAAAAGTGAAGTGTCTAAATGATTTTAAATTGTTTAAGAAATCAATTTGCGTGAGACAGCCAATGTTGGCTTCAAAAATTATTTTTCATTAAAAATTTAAATAATTAAATACTGCATTAAGATAATAAGGTTTCTTTCTGTTTTCTGAAATCTAGCAAGCCTCTTCTTTACTCTTAAAATCCTTCTGTATTTGCTGATCAGTTATTCTTGAATTATGTTTTTCTTCTTTGGAAGATTATGATGATAGTTAATAATACAAACAAGTACAAGTAGTTTGTGAAATTTATTTCTTCTTAATTTCCCTAAGGGTTTGGTTTTAGGCAACAGAGTCCAACAACCACTGTGCCATTAACTGCTTGGCTCCTTTTCTTCTGGCAACACGAGACACTGGGTTATGCAATCTGGGCAGTGGATGTGCTCTGTAACCTGCATATCCATAATGAATTCTAATCTAATTAGATTCCCTCTAGAAAGGTGACATATGGAAAGCTGCCATCTTTTATTTACTGATGTGCAGTGTTACCTGCTGTAATGCCATCATCTTGGAATATCGTATTGTGTTTGCTTATCTGGAGGACAAAGAACGGGGTTTTAAATGTGCTTCCAGGATACACAGTCAAAAGTGAACTCTATTCCAAATCATTCTGTCTAAATAAATAGATCAAAGCAGTTCACTGCTTCCAGTGTATTTTACAAACTGGCAAGTAACACGAGAAGAAACTAGGGGCAGTAAGACTAAACGGTTTATCCAAGCTACAGAAAATCTGTGCGACACCTGAGCCTCTTCACCAGTACACTGGATTTCAGCTAACTTGCCACAAGACCTGCAGCATAAAGACTACACAGCAAGAAATGCATTTACGCAGCTCTCCGCTAGTTGCTCCAGAGGTTTTAACTGATGGTAATTCATAATAATTAAAACACATTTACAGCCCCAAAACGCATAATCATTTTACTTAGTCATATCAGGAACTGTTGAACAATATGCTACCTGCTTTTTGATCACCTTCGTAAATTAAAGACATTAAAGCTGTTGAAAGCCCTCAATTACAGCGTTGTCTGAAGTGAAGCAAATGCACTAGGAGGTCTGTGGGTTGCTGTGATTGGGTGGGGGTGCGCTCTGCCTGGCTAGAAAGCGAAAGGGTTAATTTTCTGCTCTTGGAATAATGGCAGAGATGCACTTCTCTCTGTCCCTTGGCGTTTTGGTAGCTGTTAGGAGGCCAAAAAAACACCTGTAACTGTGGCCCCAAATGGAGAGCAGCTGATTAGACAGGCTGAGAAAAGCAAGTAAAGTGAGTCTTCTCCTGAAACGAGATGGTGCTTTTTGCATCCTTTGGGAATGAGGCACCAAAGGAAATGAATTTGTTTATATCCCAGGCTTGACAAAGGAGCTATAACTTAAAACCAAAAAGAACACATAGGCTAAGCCCAGGTCTTAATAATAATGAATTGACTGTATTGAACACATTTCCTGAAATAATCCATTCAGACTCGTCTTTGTCTGAAGCACAACATTTGGCTCAAGAAATCACTGCTGTGAGCCTTGGGGCACTATCACCAGCACGCTGAATCAAACCTCATTTTTCTCTGAGTAACTTCTGAACTGCCTTGTCCAAATAGATGTTAATGGCTTCAAAATACAATTCAAAGCTCCTGTTTAAGAGCACACTTAGTTATTTATTTCATATTTTTAAGCTGCCAAGTAAAACTTGTATATGCAATGTACCTTTCCAACTCATCCTTTAACAGAGGTTCGTCCTTTCGGATGTTTTTATGCTATTGTCCTACAAAAAACTTCTGATTTCTTTCTCTGAACGTAGCTACTTGCTTAAATTTACAAGATAGGAAAAACTTCTGTAAAAATGCATCTTCTCACAGTCTGAATTCTCTGTAATTTTTGTTATGAATCTGCAAGGTCAATAATCTATGGAAACGGATGTTACACACAGGTACCAAAACACTGCAATTCAGAGTACACGCTCTTCTTTGTTTGCTAACAAATCAACAGAGAATCTTCTAAAAGAAGTTGATGGTTCACTCTTGGTCTCCTAAAAAATCTCTTTATAGCAATATTAAACTTTACTTTTGCAAGGACAAGCAAAAAATATCTCCTTGCTTCCTTCTTGTGGTTGCCATCTTATCACCATCAGGACTAGCACTCATGTGCCCAGCTGAGCTATTACAGAATCATTTTGCCTCTCTTCAAAGCTCAGGTGATGGGCTTTAAGCTGAAGCAGGCTAATGACAGCTTTTTGACCTGCTTCTAGGGAGTCCTAGCAACGTGTCACCATGGCAAAGACACCTCTGTCACCCTGGTCTTTCTCATTTACAACACATACATGATGCCAAGGCTCAAAATATCCAACTTCTCACTTTAAGGAACTTCTATTTTACCATTATAAACTTCCTTCTCTTGCAGGATCTTCAACAAATTCAATTTTAAATAGCTTGTTAAAAAAGGCAGAGTGCTTCACCTGTTGCTGCAATTGTGCAGCTGCCTCTGGGTAGAGCACGACAATTAACGTTACATAGTAATTTGTGAGTATAGGGATTGCCACGTCTGGGTTTCTAAGTAAACTATCAGAGCTGAAATTCGGCCAGAATACAGGGCTTCAGTTCTTGCTCTCAGGGAAAGCACTAGGTGAATTTCAGGAGTTTTGACTCCAGGACATGCCATCACCGCAGGCTCTGTGAAACAATGAACGTCCGGTCATTGCCCAGCTGAAGCTCCAGATTCCCATTACCAACGCGAGTTGTTCTCATTCCCACTGTCCTCATGCTGGTGTGTACCACTGGGGCTTCTTGAGGCAGGTGTTCTGTGCTGCTGCACGCTGGGCTGTTCCTCCATCCAGCACACAGTACCCAGGGAAATCTGAGAAAGCTTCAGAGGACAAGCTGTGCTAGAACAGTTTAGGCTTCAGCCTCACTCCAGGTCGGCAGCCTGGCATCCTGAGCAAGCAGCAGCACCCTGGGTCTGATGCAGAGTCCTGTGCCCAGCTGTCACGGCAACAGCATTGCCATGCAGGTGACTGGGGAAGCGAGCACTGAGAGCCTTGAATCCCAGCCTGACGACATGGGACATGGCCTGGAGATCCGGAGCAGCCCTGTAAGGAGATCCTGGCTGGGGAGTGACAAGTAGTAAAGCCTCAACAAGGCTCACTGCCTCATGTCAGAGCCCTGTGGGCACAGCGAAGCTGCTCTGCACCGGTCCCCAGCAGCTCTGGGTGTCTCTTGACCTCCACTTACACTGGGCAATGAATTAAGTCAGTGACAGTGGTGACTTCCCCACCATCTCGGTATTGGCTCACGGGAGGATTGCATTTTTTTTTCACTGCATTTTAGCTGTCATCAAAATGCAGAGGCAAATATTAACAGTGTAATGGGACTATTTGACAATTTAGTGCTATATTGATAAATGTGAGTCAAGCAAAGAAAATATAAAACAAACAAATGTGAAAGTGAGCTGGTCTAAATTTAGAGTGCACACTTTACCTAGGGGTTAACATCTGTGCTGTTTGCAATGCTTATTTGTGCTGTGCCTGGACAGTGTCTGTGGGGATGTCCCTCGTTTGCTTTGGGCATGCACTCAGCCTTCCTTTACTTCTTAAATTCTTCTACTAAACATTGACATAGGACGTGGCTGATTACTGTCCTACAGATCTAAATCTTGAAACTGAACATGGAAAAAAAATAGGAAACGGGATCCCAAACTGTTTTCTTCAACAGTGTTTTCATGGTACCATATTCTGTCCAGGTTGTTGTTAAAGTACAAACATGACTACCTATCAGTAAATATATATTTGTTGTAATTACCCATACCAGGTAAGTACGGCTCTTCTGGTTTGGAAAAATACAGAAACTCCTTTGTCTGGAACAAACCAACTGCTATTATGTAATTTTTAAAGCATGAATTACATAAGGCTCATGTGAAAATATTTTAGTTATCACTTTTTTCTCTTTGCTCTCTGAATCTCTAATTCTCTCCCCCTCATTCCCTCCCCTCTTGACAATACTTTCTATCTTTGTTCCTTGGCATACTATTCCTACTAAGGAAATACGTGCTTTAAACAGCTGTAAATGCCACCCTGTTGCCACAAGGGCCACTCTGACAACTGGCACTCTCACCCCAGGGTTGCCTGATGTCAGTGAAGATCTTCCTCAGTGGAATCAAGACCTGACTGATGCCAGTGTAAAGATGTGTAAAATCTGCCTGCAGCCCCAGGAGAACCTATTTCTGTTGACAGAAAGGGCTCCTAGCACAAATAACAGCTCTAATATCTACACTGTAGAGACAACACATAAAGGGAAATGAGACAAATCCAATCTTTGTATATCTATCAGCTGATATATCCCACATGTTTTGTGAATGTTACTTTGATTGCCCAACTGTTGGCTGACTTTTGTTTGTTATTGTTGCTTCCAGTCTTAACTTCTCTTTGACTTAAGAGCTATCAGGAAGATTCATTGGGCACAGAAATGAGCTAGCCATACAGACTGCCCAGGAGTCATTAGTTTTAGAGGACATCCATTCAAATTGATGAAAGACTTGGCTCTAGGCCAAAGGAGATAATTCTTCCAGGATGGAGTTTTCCTGGTTTGCTCCTAAGTAAACATTTGATAAGGAGTAGAAGTTATCTAGAGACACTATCCTGGAAAGATAGTCTCTCCAGATATTATCTCCAGATACTACCCAGAAAGAAAGAACTGGAATTTGTAAAAATACAAAGTTTTAACTCAGATTTATGTACCACCCAGAAGAAGAAAAGACTGTCTAGGAAGAAACCTGTGACTGTAAAACGTCAGTCAAAATCCTAAAAGGGTGCTAAGGCAGGAAGGCCTCCTAGGAGGTGTTTCATGTGTAGGTAGCTTTAGAGTCAATCTTTGGATTTGTCTACACGTAAGTTAAGTTTAAAAACACATTTGCAAAATCTGTGTGATATTTGTACAGCGATCTCCAAATGAATTATTGAGTAAAGGACTGTGCAGCTATAGTGAAGCTCTGGAGACTGTGCAGGACTTAAACCACGCTCCAATTTTCAGCACCCATCTCCGGAAGCAGCCCTTGGTAGAGGATCTGTACCCCAGGCAGGCTGAGAGAGACAGAGCCAAAGACCATTTTTTCACACAGAAACACTGGAGTGAGTAGGATAGTGCAGTTTCATGAACATCCTCCTCTCTTAGGTGAGTTATATGTACACACAATTTGGTAAAGCAAATAATAAGTGAGCAACTCACTGGGTGCCAGAGAGTAATTGTTCTCTTCCATTTTAGATGATGGTCAACAGATGTGCACACGCTGCGGTTTCTCTCCTGTTTTGGGCTCTGCCTGGTATTTATGTCCTGAAATGGCAAAGTCTCATATGCGCAACACTGAGGTCAGGCCTGACAGCAGGGGTTTGTAAGAAGCCCCAGACTGGAGGATGCTGCTCTGGAAGTTATGTAGTGCTGCAGTAAAAAGAAATGTCAGTATTGAATGTAAGTACTTTATGTCTTTAACACCACTATGGGATGAATCCAGTGAGAAGGAGCTGAGGAAGCACTAAATGTGGTCAAAATAGCCATTTCCTTTTGATAAGTGAAAATACAAGCTCTTTTATTTGCTCACTTTGCTGTTATTGACCCAGATAATTTGCCTCCCACACTGAAACATTTTGGAATGTAGCATCACGCCTGTACCCTTTCTGTGACTGTGCTGTGTAAAGCACCATTGTTTCATTTCCACTCTGATTTCAGCATTGCTTATAGAGACTGCTGTTTCCAAGACATTGCCAAGACATTAAGCTGTGAGAAATGACAGATCCAGCTTCTGAAGCTGAGGGGAGACGTCACATCCTTCCCAGGGGACTTGGGACATGCCCCCGGAAAAATGCACCTCTCCAAAATGCCTACTAGAAACATGGGAAGCGACTCCCACGTGCAGAGGGATTTCTCTTTCTCCTTGAGCAGGTGGCCATAAAGCTCTTCCCCCTATCTCCTGGGAAGTGTTATGGGGTGGACAGGGGGGTCAGCTCTGGTTTTAAATGCTGAGAGCAATTAGGGGTTAAAGCCCTGGCTCTGCAGTGCCATACTGACATGGCTATATTCTTTTTCATGGTGGATCTGGCTCAGTTAGTGAATACTCAAGGGTTTCTGTTAAGAGCATTGCTGTCTAATACGACCAGAAGCTGACCAGAGTGACAACTCCATTCGATACCAGTTCGCACAGCTGGAGGCACCGCTGGCTTGGCAAGATCTGCTGTCTGAGGAAGGCTGCACCTGCTTTATGGCAAAGAGGTGGCCGTTGCACGAGATGGCAATGTTTCTCTCAGTACAGAGGTTCTCAAAAATCCAGAAGGATAATTTCCAAATAGTCTAACCTTCCAAATTATTTTCAAGTATTCTAACCTTTGGGAAACAAGTTATTATGGATTTCTAGAAATATGGGAGCTCTAGCAAGTCATTGCTCTTTTTTTCAGTCATAAGCTTTTTGAGACCATTTATGTCTCTACTATGTTACAAATTGCTTAATAATTGTTTTTGACAGGTTAAACTGCTAGTGAGCATGAAAAAAATAATCCCAAGATAATAAGCTGAACAGTTCGGTGATTCTGTAACACATTACAGTACTGGAAATCCTTATGGAACACAAAAGACAGGAATCCCATAGACCAAGGTTAGATATAATGCAGTTTAAAAATGAAAATTATTCCCTAACCCTATAGCACCCATAGGAAACCAAAACACTTCCACAGAATTTTAAATTTGCAACGTTAAAAAATAACTGCATTAGAATGCCATGATTTGTGTTACTAGTCTATGGAAACACTGTAATGCCTTTTTATCTCCTATGAGATCCTTCCCATAAGGATTTCTCTAAATTATACCTCCTGTCCTTCAGTGTTGTGGATTAATAACGCTTCACTAATGAGGATTAAATAGCTCAAGAATTCTGTGATGTGTGCAAACAGCAAGACTGTAAGGCAGGATTTGTATTCAGAACCAAGAACTTCGTTCGATTTTCAAAAACGTGGAATTATGCTGCAATACTTCTCTGGGCAAAATTTAACTGTCTTCAATGAAAGCTCTGCTTTTTCATTCATAGGTTCATTATGGTTAAGATCAGAAGTGTACAGGCTGGTTGGATCCCATGACAATCACCCAGTCCCCCTGCAGTGAGTACATTAGTGTCTGTTAGGCTAAAATTGCTTTACCCTTCTTAACCTGAAGACCTCAAGAGATGAAGACACCAACACTTATTTTTGTAGTTCCTTAAAAATGTGAGTACATTTTCTCATTTGTACTTGTTTCATTTTTGCCTCCAGATACTACTCCTTGTTGTGACTCTAATTTATGTTAAACAGCCCTTGAGAAAGTACTTATGGTCTATACCAGTTTGAGTATGTACTGTCAGCTAAGTGTGTTCTTTCTGATTGTTTCTTCCACTTATAACAAGGTGCTACCTCTGGCCTCCCAGCCATATTTGTTTGTTTTCTACATGGTAACCGTCTTTTTACGTCTTTTAAGTCAGAGTTTCACATGAAAAAGGATCATTGCATTTAGTCTCACCAGGATGGTACACCCGGGAGATACCTTCTTAGTCCTATCAGCTGTTCCTCAGCTTGTGCTTCTTTCCTCCTCCTTTCCGCTACACTATCACATTGACAAGTTGCGGTGAATCTCCTAAAATATCTTTAAAGTTGCTGTTTTCCAGGAAATTCTCTCTTCTGCAGATGTGTCCTTTATAGCTTGTCATTTTGCATGAGTTGCATTTGTGCATGGGCTCAGATTATAAAATAACCTGTACAGCAAACTGGGATACCCTACCCTTGTCCTGCAACATTGCTCCAGGCTTTAATCAATATATTTGCAGCTGGATCATTGTAGTTTTGGATGTTGTTTGAAATATATCCAAGTTTTTCTGATTCCCAGTGAGGACGCCTGGCTCCAGCCCTTGACCGGCCCCAGCTGCTCCGTTTATCTGCCATACTTTGTTCAAGGTTCCCCACACCAGCCTCCCTAGAGCACTGTAAGTGCTCTGTAATAACTGCCAATGATATCTAATTTTTGAGATCCATCCATTAGCTCATTGTTACACTGAAGCTGTAGAATGCAACATTTTTCATCAGATTATAAGGAAAATATTATAAAAATCTAGACAACCACCATTGTCAACGCATTTATCATCTCATTCAAAATCAGGTTTGCTGCACAAGCTGTATTTTTCAGGAAAACTGTGCTGATTAGCATTTATTATATTTCTGCCCTTCGAATCTCTATCATTTCAATCCCTTATTAACTTTTCCATTATTTTGCCCAGGAATGACATAAGGCTAAGACTGTAGTTTCTGACCCATGTCAAGTTTTTTAAATCTTTGGAATGTTATTACATTAACTATTTTATCCCACATTTCATTATTTAAAAAAGCATCACTAGGCCAGAAATGCCCCTTTAAAAAGCCTCTTTTCAGTTTTGGGGAGTGTAAGACATTCAAATCTGCTGATTTAAACTTGTTTTAGTCACCCTTCTGTGATATCAATCAAGAAACTTCATTGAGCCTTTCTGAGCCATTGCAGACAACTTTGCTGTCTTCACCTGGAAATAGGGTCTGAAGGGTTTAGCAGTGATTGGACCGGAATGTTCCATTACATCACATGGCTGTATTTAATTTCTAAGCTCTTCTTTTCTCTGTCTGCGTAGTAAAGGGCTGGATGCTACAGTCCTACCACAATCAACTGAAATAATTCTTTGACAGGTTTGGGTCCAACCCCAACTGGAACAAGCATTGGAACAGGCGGCCCAGGGCAGCGGTAGAGTCAGCATCCCTGGAGGGGTTTAAAAGACATTTAGATGAGGTTCTTAGGGACACGGTTTAGTGCTAAAGTTAGGTTATGGTTGGACTTGATGATCCTGAGGGTCTCTTCCAACCGAAATGATTCTATGATTCTAATTAAGAATGAAGATAAAAAGCTGTTGAAATGAGCTTGTCCAGCTTCCTCACATCTCCTTATTATTCCTGAACAAATAGTAGGAGGCCAGTATCTGGAAGATATGAATTACTTCCATTTGTGATTTTAGCAAATGGATGTATTAGCTTAGATGTAGGGCTTTTGGTACTTTTGAGAGGTGTGTATCTGTGGGGTTTTTTTTACCGGGGTTTGGTAGGAATGTAACTAGAGAAATGCAGGCTGTGGATGCAAAATTTCTACTTTATGTTACTAAACTACTACTTGTAGTTTGACATATACAAATAAACATATACTGAGGTACAAATGGGTAACTTATTACCCAAGAACTGCAGTGACTTTGAGTGGAAGGGAATCTTCCGTGTGTTCTTCTGCCTTGTTTAAGGCTGACTAGAAGGACAGTTGTTTGCTTTTGCAGCAATAAGGGATTAAGTCTTCTGGGTTCTGCTGAAATAAACCTGCAGTCTTTATGCTATAATTTCAGAGCATTTAATCAGAAGGACAGACATACACCTGATAAATGTGTTATCAGTTTTACCTTATCTGAATGGCTAACATAAGCACGCTGCTAGAAAAAGTCTGGCTGTTTTTAATGGTACACAGGCTGTTTCTTCTGCTCTAGTTTTGATCCTGAAGTACTCAGATTGGACTGGAATGCCCAACGGATGGCATATAAGTATCTCTCATTTGTGATAAAGAAGTTGTCAGTGTAAATTCTGAAGCAATAATTGCAAAGCTGGATTTCATGTCCAACAGTAGATTTCCAAACAATATACTTTGTACCATGGTCATGTTTCACAGTGCTGAGCTGTATAACTTATCCTACAGATGTCATTGCACACTCTCAGATTACTGTGAACTTCAGACATTGATCTATACATTTTATTAAGTTGTTATAATACATTGCTGCCATGATGAAGCTCTGGAAGAAGAACTGATTTGGCTTGAATATTTAAGTAAGATATTTCACAATGACCTCGGAAGTAGCTCCACAGTGAAAATATTATGAAAAAGAAAACTTTCAAAATCCGGACTTCAAAGGAAAATGAAAGATGTTGTTGCGTGGAGAGCTTAAACTCAAAGCTGGTCAAGTAAGAACTGAAATTAGTTGCCATACTGGGACTCTCAGAGATCCATTTGAGATAAGACACCAGTCCCAGGGCAGCTCCCTGCTGGCAGGGCTGCACCACAACTCTTGCCCTGGTGCCAAACAGCAGAGAGAGGCAGGAGTTAGAGGCAGTGGCTTCAAGGCAGGCAAACTGCCCCTTGGACTCACCTCTGCAAGATGTGGATCAAAAGCTGCTCTTGTGCAAGGTTCACCACAAAGCCAGCTAGGGCAGAAGGAGTCTTCATGCAATTGCCTGACCTTCTCGCTGTTAAACCGATCTCCATGCTGTGACCGCTTTCTTTAACTGCTGTGAAAGTTGAATGTCTTTGGCCACACCAACAACTTTCAAAATCCATAGAGATCCTGTTCCCCAGGCTCCAGTCCCAGTTTGGCCTCTCCTGCCCCTACCCACCGTCAGGACTGGGGGGCTTTAGGTACACAGGATTACAACTAAAATCAACTGTATCCTCTCACTGATGCCAGTTAGCATAGGGCGGTAATAAGCACGTTTGTCTTCAATTTATATTGGATTAGATCATTAGAATAAGGTCACTACCTGATTGGTAACTGAGCTGTAGCCTTGTAGATGGCTGGAAAACTGGCAGATCCTCAACTAAGCTCTTTCTGGGGCACCCAACATTTCGTCCAGCTCCATGAGTGAATCTGTGTAATCCACAGCAGCAGACTCCCTCTTCTAAGATGAAGGTAGAAGGAAGAAGAGTTGCCACTGTCCTCTAGGAACATTTGGCTGATCATGTTAATGCTGACAATTTTAATTACCCTTATCTTTTTTATCCCTCTCTTCCATACTGCAGAAACCCTAGCCAGCTCGGTGGAGAAGCAAAAGCAGTCTGAGAGCAGCACACACCTGATTTTGCTGGAGGAGATGAAGAGTACGATTTACCTATTGAACAGCAATATGACCCTAAGTAAGAGCATGCAGATTCAATTTCATAATCAGCTAGGAAAATACGCACTGTCTGTACCTGAAATTGGATCCATACAGCCACTGAACAGTTTAGCAAATTGCTCCTTTCACATTTGTCTGTGTGTGTATCAGTGGTCAGCTCCATAGGCATTTACTAAGACTACTGTTCATTTCAGATAGTTCTTGCCATTTCAGCTCTGGAAAAATCTCACTTTTTGTACCTGTATGAAGTATTATTTAAAAGTCAAAGACTTCTGGTTACCTGGCAACCTATAAATGAAGTCTTTGGAAAAGGAACCTGAAAGGAGGGACCTATTGAATATCAGTCCTCTTTCTACATTGTAAATGAAGCTATTTCACAAAAGATGTCGACTATAAATGGGTCTTTGCACTCTGGGACTAGTTTATAGTTAAGAAGTATTAGCAAAAAATACCCAAAATATAAATACAATTATATGAATAAATAAAGATGGTAAGCCTTTTCACTATCCCACCTCAGTCTGTAACTTCACTGAGCTGCAAAAAAGCTTCAGCTCTCTTTGGAAGGCTGCAACTGTTTAAGTAAATTTAATTAGTTTAACTGTACTGGCTAAAAACAGTTAGAGGAGTGAGCCTGAGTAACTAGGACAGCCAGGACATTGCAGTTTTCTCCATTTCGGGCTTCAACCATGCATGGAAAAACTGCCTTGACCTGCCATCAGAGATCCATCAGGACCCCAATGCTGACACATCTGTCCAGTTAACAATACGTTGAGAAAACATTTTTATTTTAATCACTCAACCTGACTCTGGATGTGAACCAGAAAACATTACGGATGTTAGAGAAAGCAGGATGAAAACTGAAGAGTGAAATGCCAAACAGACCTTTCCAAATTGGGTGGTGAGCCTGATGAAGGCTGCTCTTTCCTCTTGCCATTCCTTGTTAAGCACAGGAGGAAGCTCAGGCTGCTCTCTGCAGAAGCAGCAGCACACTTGCAAGCAGCTGAACACATCTAGCACACAGAAGTCTGATTTGGTATTTATATTGTTTCATAGGTACATTAGAGGGGCAGATGTATACACCGGGACTACATCTCTAACTTGTCTTCTGAGGCAATAAGATAATCAGTAAGAATTTATTCCTTTCTATTGTTGCTCATTCTGCCTCCTGGTCCTTAAAAACTAAAGCAAGGAAAAAACCCAACGAAACAAAAAACCACCACAAACAAACCAACATCTTTTAAAAAACAAAACACCGCCAGACTGAAGCATCACAGTTGATGCAGTTCTACGGCACATCATCAAAGACTTGATGATCTCTGGAAGTGCAATGGCTTTTGAAGTAAATAAACATTTAGGCCTGCCATATTGTAAAATGACCTTATTTAACTGAGGATCAGACCCCATTTAACAGCTAGTGCCTATAAAAAAGAGAAGGCTCATAAAATGTGTTTAAAAGTTTCCTTTCACAGTTCCTATCAACAGTTACCCCTCACCCTCCCGCAGAGGTGTCTGTTCCCTGCACTCGGGGCTGAGAGCACCCTGGGAAGGAAGGCGTCAGACAGGACTTGGTGTTTGTACAGTTCCTTCCCACTGATAAGAGTAGTGAAGCAGAAGCTATAAAAGCTAGAGACACTGCTCACCTCCCTGGCAAAATTCAACAATTTGGAGTAGGGTGGGATGCCAACGATCCAGCATTGTTCCCAAATGCACACCTTATGGAAAGAACTGTAAAGCAATTACAGAAATTTTCATGTGTTCCTTCTTAATTATATAGACTACCAGGTATAAGTGTAGGTAAATAGGCTGGAAGGGGAAAAAAATCCCTGCCTGGCTTAACACCACCTGTAACAACACACTTCAGAATGTTTTGGAATAATACAGAATAGATAATTAAAAAATGAAGCTTCTTCCTGCTAGTTCATTTTAACTATACGGACAAGAAGAACAAAAAAGGTTTTGCAGTGGTACAATCAAAACTTGTTCTTCCTGGGGCTTGTTCTTTGAGGCCAGCTACGGAAGTTGCTGTGCTGGAAGATGCTAACAAGAAAGGGGGCTAGTGTAAGGGTTGTTATCCACATTATAACAACAACAAGTTCACCAATACAAATAGGAAAAAGATCTGCTAGAGCTACTGTTTGTTATACAGTACTTTCATCCCTGGCAGGGAAAGAGAACTACAGAATGTTGTGGTAGAGTAATTGCAATAATATCAGACTCCGTTTTTTCATGCCCACAAAAACCCAAGCCCTGAACCCAAAGCTGTTTTTCCACAGAAATGTCACATCCCAGAAACATCATAAAGGCTTTTTGATGACTGTGAGCTGTGATACTGAATTCATGGGAGCAACAGAGTGCTGGCCTGGGTTCCATTACTGGTGAAAAGATGGGAAACAATCAGATCACTGCTGACAACTTGAAAGCTTAGCAGGGAAAAGACAAAAAAAGTACAACAGGATTTCACAAATCACTAGGTCCAGAGTGATAAAAATGTTTCACTTACCTATAGACGAGGAAATAAAATTTTCCTAATCCTGAATCACAGGCTGTGTTCTATCTGGATGCACTAGTCAGAACCAGCAGACATAAAACACTTTAAAAAGAAAAATAATCAAATTGGAAACAACTACAGATTACTGAAGTAACAACATAAAAGTCTACCAAGTGTCATGCAGCTTTAAGAATGCACAGGTGAATGCAAAAAACCCCTGAACCCTGTATTATTTACACTCCTAAACCCCAAAGACCTTTCATAAGATTCTTGCAGCTGAAATCAGAAATAAGACTCCAATTGGTTATAGCAGATGCCCATAGGTAGCCCATACACTATGATGAGTCATGTGGGGGGGGGGAAAAAAAGGCTTTTACAGTTATTTTCATTTTCCTAAGACGAAAAAGCAGAAGCAGATTAAAAAAACATATATCAAATACCATCAGGTACACTTCTTCGCAGAGTTCAATAAAAAAATTAAACAGAATGCAGTTGAATGCCTAGAATATAGTACTCTGCACCATGCAGTGCAATAATTATGCACAATTAAAGCCTACTGTGCAATTTTGTTACCATAAAAGCTCACTGACTCAGACCAATTGAAAAATCTAAAACGACCTGCTACAGAATCACTTTCCACAATTAAATGCCAATTCA
This sequence comes from Pampusana beccarii, assembly GCA_013399365.1. NCBI lineage: Eukaryota > Metazoa > Chordata > Aves > Columbiformes > Columbidae > Pampusana > Pampusana beccarii. Next base: position 557,348 of record VWYH01006325.1, on the reverse strand, counting down.
GGATTTCATCTCTATGGCCAAAATACATCTCTAAATTTGGTCTGATCTTCTCACAGTTGTGGTACTTAAAGCTCAAGCTCTGAAAAAGTGAACAAGAATTAGCATTAAAATAGCTTCGAGAACACTCCATGTTTCATTTCTAGGAAATGCGCTTCTCGTTCCACTCTTGGAGGCTCATAATAGGTACTGAATAATTAAGACCATCATGAAGCTTTGTAAAAAATCTTAGAAATATGGGAAAGCTGTGTTCACACTGTATGAGAATGAACAGTGCATACTCATTTATTTGCATGAAATCCACAGTGTTTAAGTGCATGCTTATGTTTGTTATTTGATGCCTGACAGTTCATTTAGCCCACACATTTACCTGGAGTAACAATACTACAGAGGCCAGCTGAATACGGCTCCTCTGCAGAATACATTACAAAGAGTAAGAAATTTATGACTTTTAAGTCTTAAATTAACAGTATTTCTAAGAGTCAGAAATTTACACAGATTCCAAAACTTACTAAAAGGCACTGTGATGGGAGCTGGAAAGGGAGAAATCCCATGAGAACATAACAGGTATTGTAGCCTCTTTTAAGAGATAGCATCTTAAATCTCAAGGTGATGTATAAAAAGAGACATAATGTGTGCACTTATATTTATGGATGTCCAGCATTTCCCAAAATAATGTCCTTTTATCCCCGTCTTTGAAGAAGGTGTTTTCCCCACTGTCTTCAATAAGGTTTAATTACATGCTTCGTATGTTTTCACAATTGGGGCTCAAGGGATCCTGGACATCACTGCTCTTGCACAGATAGAAAGTTATCAAGGGTCATGTGATGATGATGCCATCAAATGACGATGAATGTTGTCAAATTTTTAGTACACAAAGATTATTAGGTCTATATTTATCCAAATAAATATTGCTTATATTACCAAGAACTGTGTTCTGATTATGAGTAGAAAGCAAAAGGAGAATGAACTTAGAAAAACCAGTGGAACAAAGAGGATATGCCAAGCTTAAAAATAGATTATTGAAAAAATAGTGTTGGTAGTTAGCTATTTACTAGTCCTTTTGGGATAGCTATAAAAGATTTTTGTTAGGCACCCATATAAAGATGAACTCAAAACAATTTGCTTCTTCCGCTGACTTATCACCCTCAAGAGTTCCTGTGTGACACCATCCAGGCCTCATTGCCATGATACGTGACGGAGTCCTGACCAGACACAGAAGTAAAGATGAAATAATCTGAAATATTATCTCCATCAGCTTGAGCAACCCACAGACCACCAGGTAAATGGATTTTTAATTTCTGATATTGTCCTCTCCCTGATGTGTACCCTTTACCTTCTGTAAACCACTCTACTTACTGTTATACCTTTCCCCGTAATAAGAATCTGGGTTAGGCTGTTCAGCCTGTGTCACTGGCAGCTGTGGGCCAGGAGAGCAGCTTTGGAAAGGAACAATTCAAAGCAGCCTGGCTCTCACACACACTTGCTGTGTCTGAGTGGCTATGACTATCTGCTGTCTCTAATTCTTCAGCTGTGAGGCTGCAAGTGAGAATTACCTCTAGATAAGACATTTTTATTTTGCCATTCTGTTCTGTATGTCTGTTTTATTTAGTTTTCAATAAAGATAATTTTTGGAGAAACAGCATTTGAATTTGGCCATTTGAATTCACTTTCTTTTTTATTCAGAAGAGCATACTACTGCTAATACTATTTGAAAGACTATCATATGTGATGGACGCATTCTTGGTAAAAAAGACTACACAAAGATGTATGTTATTGCTGAATTGTTTTGTATCTAATACATTAGATTTCACATCCTTTAGCTCCTTCCTTTGTATCTTCAAAAATTTTTACTAAAGTAAAAAGTTGCTGCATTTGGACAAAGAAACCAAGGTCTCTTCCTCAGAAAAACATGATCACAGACTCTTCACTAGAGCCATTAGGTTTGTTTCACTTTCAGAGTCTACTTATTCAACCAAAAATTACAAAATGCTATCCCATTCAGTTACAGCAGTCCTGGCTTGCAAGACAACACAACATCCTGCAAGAAAGGATGAGAAGGAGGTTTTGAATTCTAAAATTCAGTACACATTTGTACACTAAATTTCAAATCCAAGAACACACCAGACAAAAATACATTGTTGCTGTTACAAAAAGGCATGTTTTGGGACACCGAGCTCTACACAGGCAGTCAGACAACAAGAGTACGAGCAGCTGTACAGGATGGAGAGAGATGTGTCCTCCATTTGTCTCTGCTCTTTGAACCGCAGGCTGGATCACTAGCAAGGACAGGGGACACCTGGCCCAGGGGACACCTCTCCTCTTACATCCCTGCGCTGGAGCTCCAGCCAGTGAGATGCTATTGCCTGGACCCAGGTTCAGACACAGGCAAGCTCTTCACCTGTGACTTCCAGCCTGAGCATTAAAACCTTTCCAGCACAAGGCTCAACCCTGCCGGCAACCCGCTGCCCACCAGACATTCGACCAAGCCGAGCAAAAACGTGCTGCCATCACCGCAGAAATAGGCCCTGGGGGTGAATTCCCAGACTTTGCTAAGCAAGCACATCCCTGCAAACTCCCTTGTGCAACAAAACCACGTCAACCCAAAGGCACCACAGGGCATATGGGAGGGTATAGTTCACGTCTAGGAAAGCACACACGTGCTAAGCAAGCAAACTAGTAGTTTCTGTACTGTTTTTCTAAGCTTATTTACACGATTGCATTGACGAGCACAGCATGTCGGCTGTGTGGGATGGTATCCTGCTAACGCCAGCGGTGAAATACATTTCCTAGGCGTTTGTGTAGGTCATGCTAATGTCCAGATGAAACAATGTTAAAGCAAGTCTGTAAAGACCACAAAAGTACATCAAAGTGAAACAGCACCAATATGAGCTTATGTTAATAAGATTATGATTGCAAGGCCGTGTTTTGGCAGGTCCTTGAGAACCGCTTTGTGTCACTGAGGCAACAGGGAAAACGCTTTGTCCACAAGAACCCGTGGGTGTGCGGTCACGACTACAAGGCCATCAAAGGACAAGGTTATGGAAATACACAGGGAAATACGTTTCCTCAGGGGGAAAGAATAAACTAACAGAGCCAGATACCTATTAAATGGCTTGACCAGCTTCTCAACGACAAATTGCACTATAAACCCCCCATATTCACACATGGGTCCGTGACAGAAACCCCTGGAGTTTACCTGGCCCTCCCGGTGTCTGGAAGCCGAGGTGCAGCCGCTGGGGCTCCCTCTCCACAGCCGTCAAACCCAAAATCCTCCAGAAACGCAGCAGACTTGAGACTGCAACCCAGAAATCCCGCTCCCCGGGTGTGAATGGCCGGGTGCTGCCCGCGGGGCTCCTGTGAGGAGACACAGCCGGTTCCAGCCGGTTCCAGCCGGTTCCAAGGGCTCTGCCATGGCCCCACAGCTGAGCCCGCCAGTGGCACCTCTGGAAAAATGTATTTAAGGAAGGGCAGAATGCCACAGAGGGGCTGAAAAGTGAGGAGAAAAATTGTGAGAAACACCTGAGTGCCCAGGTCTGGGGAGGCAGAGGTGGCTCCTGGTCGCCAAGCAGTAAATTAAATTAATTTTGCCCAGTGAGTCTGTTTTGCCTGCGAGGGTGATTAGTGAGTGATCTCCCCGTCTTTATCTTGACCCACTAGCTTCTCCATCTTATTCTGTCCAACGGCCCTGTGAACAGCTGAGGCTTTCCTTCTCATTTCTTGACGGAGGCAACGTCTGGTGGCGCTGCTCAGACGGTCACCGCCACGGCTGGCGGGAGCCCCAGGCTCAGTGCCTGGGCCAGCTCGCTGTGGGGTGAACCCCACACCGACCCACGGGCTGGAAACCGTGCGGGCTGTATGGAACAGCTGTGCAAATATACCCACCCGTGCCTGTCTCACTCACAGTATTTTTGCTTAATTTCTATTATGCCACATAGAATATAAATTTTATGCATTTAAACCCTTCATTGTCAGTCAGTATTACATGTGATTACTTTGCTATTGTACCTTATATACCCAATTTGCATGACACACTTCAGTGTGATGACCCATTAATGCAACACATGTATCTTCTCCCTTTCAGACCAGCCATGTAAGGCCTGGGAGGAACACTGAGCTGAGCACCAGGTGGTGTGTCTGCCATCAGGTTAGACTCCCTGCATTTACCTTGCAATTTTCTGAATATTCTAATAACTGTGCATAACACGACATTACTATTTAGATAAATCAACTCGTACAGCGATAACATGATCACTGGTTGATAACTAAACACCTGAAGAGTCAATTACCTTCCTATTCTTGCAGAATACTTCACTATAAGGTTTCTTCACCTTTCTTTAATTTGGGACAAAAGATAATTGAATTGAGTGAATAAAGCTAGACTGTTAATAAAGCTAGACTCCGAATACCAGACCAGCCTGCTAGCCTGGAACATTCTATACTGCTGTTCGAGCAAGACGGACATTTACAGGCCATCAACTAAAGCCAAGGGGTTCAATTAGCTGTATACCTTTCTCTCAGGTAACTGCAGGCAACGAAATTTTGCAATCCCCAGGTTTAAAATAAAAGAACAGACTACCAGGAAAGGATCGTCAGTAGCCATCAATAAATCTAGCACAATAAGAGTAAATAATTATCCCAGTGTACATAATTGATTCTTAAAAGGATGTTCTGCAGACAGAAAGGTTAAAATAATAGCAAGTACCTACTTACTTTACAGAAGGGCCAAGACAAGTGACATAAGAACCAGTCCCTACAGGAAAAACAATATTAATAAGGGTAAAGGGCAGTCTGCCCTTCTGCTCTCCTGGCATGTGTTGTTAAACCACATCCAGAAATTTATAACAAGCACGTAGCTGTGAAGCTACTAAAAACAAGAAGCTATGCACTTTAGTCACTGAATGCTTTCCAATAATATAATTATTGTTAATGAATACAATTCATAAACTATTTTTTGAAATTATATTAAAAGATACCACCCAAGTACAGTGCACAGAAAAACTGAGGCAGTAATTAAGATAGAAATGTAGGGATATAATTTTAAGCTGTATTACTTTTGGGGAGTGGGCAACAAAGAAGCCATGCTAAATGTAAAGAATTAATTCACATGGTCCACATTGCCTTATGCAATCAGCAAGGAGAACAACCCATCTCTATTGCTCTTACTCTCTCACTTTGACTGTAACAATGAGCCCCACGTATATCTCCCCCTTCCAGTCTTATAAATTTTAATTCGCTACCAAAAGAAAAAAGAAATCTACAGAAAATCTACAAAATCAAATTAATAGAAAATAAGTGCCATAAGGGCCACATTTAGATTCAGTTGTTTACCCAGTGTAGGGCTTAAGTGCAGATTATCCTTAAAAACCAGATTTTTAAAATGGATGTAAATCAGCACAGCTTCCTTCAAATAAATGGGGCCATGCCTTTTTGTCCCAGCTGATGATCCAGCCTGTAACATTCCTGGAGGAAGTGGGATTCTGTTCACCTGAACAGAGACTCCGTGGGATGCCTCTGAGCTCCAAGTTGTAAGTCCGTGTTCACAGCAAGCGGAGTTTCACACCACACCTGCTGAGATGTTTCAGCCAGCCTGAATTCTCCAAAAGCCCGCTTTGTCTGCAAATGAAAGTAAGAAAATCCTCCCAGTACAGCAGCAAATTAAGAAGGGGGAGAGTGACACCCTGTTTTCAAAGCCCATAAAATGCAGAGACATCTCAGCTCAGTGGGAAGGTGAGCATGTGGGCGAGGGGTAATTTTTTAGATATATCTTCAGAGAACTACAATTCACATTTAAGTAATTATCTCTTCTGTAACAGGCACACATTTCAGACTCCCAACTTCTGGAAGCTAGTTTATCTCCAAGGAATAAGTTCGTGCATACAAAGATGAGGAGAAGAAAAACACAGTAGGATTTTGGCACCACCACGTGATTAAAAAACAGACAAAAACCACACCAGGGTACCACTATAATCAGTCCATTTACCAGCAGAGGAATTTCTCCTATCTAACCTGAGCTTGGTGATTTGCAGCGTGCAGCAAAAGCATTTTTAGAGGCACATGAATAGGTTTAGAGGCAATGAGGTGGCTCAGAGGAAACAAACATTCAGTCTCAATAGATTGTGGGTGGAGAGTGATGAGATGTTATTGCTACCAGGATGTTTTCAAAATGTTTTTTACTATATGCAGATTTTTCTAAGGCAGAAAAATAAATACACAGACATCTCTTGGGTGTTTCGATGCTGCAAGGTGCATCTGGGCTAAGGGGGCACTGAACATAAAAATTATTTCAGTGCTTTAAAAAGAAATAGCTTACAGAATAATTAAACATTGAAAATGTTGTGTCTAGACTGGGCCCAGTTTTGTCACGTTCTCTGTGAGTTGTCTCCTGGCTATGAAGGCAGCTAAGTAGGTGGACTCATACTAGGAGAAATCTCTCGTTACACATCCTACAATGCAGCGTGAAAGGCAGAGCTGTGCAGAAGGGAATGCTGAGGTAACTCTGCAGAATGAGACCTACCTCTGCACACAGATAAAATAAGAGTTTTGTCTTCAACATGGTCCAACTGGTATTACAGTGTTTGGCTAATGCCAGAACTTGAAGATCAGGCTCTGCTTTACTGCACTTTGGTGAAGACTGCTGCTCAGCATAACACTGAGTGCCTCAACTTCATCTAAACACTGCAACATGACCTGCTGACAGGTGAACATAACCTGCAACGGTTCCTGCGAACTGATTTAAATCTGATGTCCTCTCCATATATTATCTCCAGGGATCATCTCAAAGGCAAGTGAATCTACAGAGCTGTCCTGTATGAAGGAGCTTTCAGAACTGGGCTCCACCTGATGCGCCTCTTCCCGCTCCAGGAGCCGCTGATAACTACCGTAAGAGGCAGAACTGGAGAAGGGCAGATGGAGATGACTTGCACAGCCTTCACTATGCACTTGTGCCACCCTGTTCACCCCTTTCCCTACCTCCCTGGCTTATTCCTTTTCCTAGTCTCTTAGGAGATGTGACATTTTGGCACCTAGGTCTGTTCCTCAAACATCACAAATCCCAGCCATCATTTCTACTTTTTCTACATCTTCTCCATTACTGTGGCTCTGCTGTACTGGTCCCTTTGATATCAGCACAGCTTCTGTAGTAGGAACAATTGAGATAAACTGACAGTTGTTACATTGAAGAAATAAGTCTTTTAGCTGTTTTGAGCAATCCCTACTCTCTTTTTAAACAGCTAAGAGACTTCCTTTAAAATCTAACGAATAGTAGTTAATCTTCATTGGTGTCTCTCTAGTGGCATCTGTATTAAAGGTCCTGGCCCAGCACTGATCTATTACTGTTGGCATCTCCAGTGAGGACCGATTAAGGACTTTGGGAAGTGGACTGACTGCCCAAGTGGCACAGGTTGGGCAGAACAGGAGGAATTACAGAGATTTAAGGCAACATGAGAGAAAATAAGGCAACGTTGCTGCAGGCCTTGGGTTGAAAGTTGTTGTTATTGTTTCCTTAAGAACTGAGGCATTCTTCAGGATACGACCTACAGCTTTCTGCCCAAGCCCCACAGCAACCTTGCCAACAATTTTTCATGTTTTTACCTCATTAAAAAAAAATTATAATCACTACCATAATTTTAGGAAGAGGAAAACACAGCCACTAGAAGGTGAAGGGACTTTCCCAAGTATCATCAGTAATAAAGGAAGGGAAGAGGTAGTATTGTGTCCACTCCCAACATTCAAAGCATCCCATGAAAGATCTGGTCCTTGGCACAGGTCAAATTCAGAAGGAACACTATGGAGTTGACTGTGAGGCTGTAGAGTGACACACAGCAACCCTTACCTCTAAACTATTATCCACTACTGAAAACAAAACCAAGCAAAAATTACGTTGTCTAAACGTAGCACAGCAAACTCCCAAATGCTGTTATGCAAAACAAGAAGCTTTGTTAAGAGCTTTATTGAATATGCACTGCAAGGCTAATGTGCACTTCCAGATTTAAAGGGTCTGGTATGTGAGGAGAAATACACAAAGCCAGTGTTCTCAACTCCTCTGTACTTCTGCCTCTTCATTGTACTGCTAGGATGTCTCTGTTGCCAATTTTGCAAACAATCTAGCATTGAACACTCCTTTTTAAAGCTGTGAGATTAAAAAAAAAAAGAAAAAAGAGAAAAAAGAATTTCTAAAGGGAAACATAATAGTGGCAGTTCTAGAAACCACGTGCAAAGGGAGGAGGTAGACTGGCAGGTGTAGTGGCAGACCAGAGCCAGCAAGCAGAGACCCATCATTAAAAGCATTAACTGGGTGTTTTGAGGAATGACTTAGGCGGAGAGCCAACGTCGCATTAGTATTACCTCATGACACACTCTATGTGTCACCAAACCTTTATATCAGTTAGAACCCTAAAAGCAAATCACTATGTTTTAAAATAACGAAACACTTCTGCCATTTGAGTTTTTGGCTGATTTGAAACTTCCAATCCACGAGAATTTGAAGTTTATTCATCCACTATTCACAGCTGAGGTTCTCACAAAATTGGTCTGTCTTGAAGCTTTATCAAGAGCTCAACCTCTTACCCTACCCTCATATACAAAAGGAATGGACAAGGATAGAAATAATTTCAACTCAGGCTGACTCCTTTTGCAAGAGCTCAGGTGTATCTCATTTATTAGAAATTTCCCTTACCATGGCTCTGCATCAGCTCCTGGTAGATCATCACTTCTGTTCTTTTTGTTCTCTAGGTCAGACTGGTCCCAATTGCCATTTTGCATCTCAGAAAGGACACTGGCTTAGTTCTTAACCATTTCCTTGAGAAAATACTTCGGTGAGACTTTGTTACCCTATTCTAGGAACCCATTATTCAGGAGCTTCTTTTCCTACACTTGAAATTCACTGTGATCAACACACTCCCGTATGAAGACTAACGAATCCAACTTCATTTTTAAGCACTTCTTGCTTACAAGAATGAGCCACTTCAATTAAACAGCACCAGCTACTTAAGACATTTCCATTCACTGGTGGCTGATCGTACACAAATTGTGGAAAAAGCAGCCACAGGTAGAAGAGTGATGGAGATGAAGCAGCTTCTACCTAACAGCGAAGAGGGGAGGTAGAAGTCAGCATCAGCACTTTCGTCAAAATGCATTTTTAACAACAGACATTTGTTAAATTACTAATACACTTCCATAATATTTTTTAAATATTTATACTATGAACTAATGATGTTCTCTCAATTAGTGGAGATTCTTCCATATGTTCCTTCATGAGTCAGGAAATACATAAATAGGCGATGAGGACTTGGGGAAAGGTACGGGTAAGACCAAACTCCATTCAGTGGGCCTTGCAAACTTCCTCCTCACCTCCCACTCCTCAGATCACCCCATGCCCATGGTCAGAAACGTCTCCCGGCGTTACTCCCCCGTTTGCCTGCAACATCACAGCCACAAAAGCCATCTGCTTATAACCTGAATTTTAAATTTATTTTTTCCTTCCAATGGGATTAAAAAAAATAAACCTACCGGCAGAGTAGCTTCTTTCTGAATGGGAACCCTGTTGCAGATAGACAATGCTCCTTTATGTTTATGAAGCTTCCTTTGCATTGTGTAAATGCAGACTTGCAATATAATCACGAGATCTCCATCACCATTAACAGCATGATCCTCATAGTAAAATCAAAGCAGCCTGGCAAATGACATGACACTGAAAGGCTGCCACAAAGAACAGCCTATTTAGATAATTAAGGAATCTTTACGGTATAAACATCTTCATGTCTCAGCAAATTGTAACATAGTACCACTACCAAAAAAAGTCCTGAAAGCTTGCAAGCCCACAAACTAGAAATGGGGGTTTTTTTGTTTGTTTAAAATTATTTTTATCTTTTTTTTTTTTTTCCCCTCCACATAAGCTCACAGTAGGAGTTGGGAGCAGAACAGGAAAATGAGGAGAAGAAAGGAAGAAGAGTTCACATTGAGACAATAAACCATTTCTTTTGGAAATCGTAAGTTTTGTTGTTTTTTTTTAAAATCAACATAAACAGAATATACTTGGATTGCGCCCACAAATGTCTCCCACATACAAACTATCGGCAGAGGAAGAGAAAACAGGGTTTAAATCATCTTTCTCAGAACCTTTAAACCTTACGTACTNTTCACATTGAGACAATAAACCATTTCTTTTGGAAATCGTAAGTTTTGTTGTTTTTTTTTAAAATCAACATAAACAGAATATACTTGGATTGCGCCCACAAATGTCTCCCACATACAAACTATCGGCAGAGGAAGAAAAAATTTTGAAAACAGGGTTTAAATCATCTTTCTCAGAACCTTTAAACCTTACGTACTAGTGACACTGAGTGTCTAGTGACACTAGTGACACTGAGCTTCTGGCAAGAGGCAGTTTCATGTATGGAATGTGTCTGCTAGAGCTGAAGAGTATACAGAGCAGAATAAGAGAATATGCCAACAAATTACATCCTAGATGGTGGAAGCAGCCTCGCCAGCCTGAACTACCTTATCCTGTTGTATACAGGGAAGTACTAGGTGTCAACGTATCACACAAAAGTTTAGATCTTACTAGCTTAGTGGAAACAAAATAAATTTAATCATGTTTTGGGTAAGAAAAACTAAATAAAACACACAAACCACCATGCCCCCACCAACTAAAAAAACCAACCAACCAACCCAACTTCTCATCTCACTAATTTGCACACTATCCCCTTCTTTCGTGTAAAAATCTGCTCTTGCTACAGCTGTGAAACAACATTCATTTTATCAGTGAACAAAATGCAGCTGTAGGTAATCCAGAAAACTCAGGAAAGCCTATGGTAGGAAAATACTTTTTCTAGTTTTTCTATGAAGCATTTAGGTAAAGGTGTGTCATGCCCAAGCGATTTTTAATTATTAAAGACATTGAAAGTTCAGCTGCACGAAGGAAGGTCAGTATCTACCCTGGTTAACTCCAAGAATCAAAGATGATAAACAGCTAAGTTAATTGTCTTTTTACCGCTTCTATAATCTCCCATGCTTGAATCAGGAAAGCAACAGAGAGATGGATGCTACAGTAGCTCCCCCTGCTGATGAAACAGTCTTCTTGTATATTTTATAATTCAGGTATTCACAAGTAAACAGCTGCAGCCATGAAAATGCGTTAAAAATTGGTACCTTGCTACTTAAATTACCAGACTAATCTGGGACCAAATTATAGCCTTTTGGCATCCTAGCTGACTTCAGGTAAAATGAGACATCCTGAGACTCATTTTAAGGGTGGAAGACGGGAATAAAATGGGTCAATTCAAGACCTTTTTACCAGTAGGCTATTCCCCAAGGCAGCCTACCTTTAGTGACCATTCATTTTTTGACTGATGGTATAAAATACATTAAGCATTAACCCCAACCAAATACTAATTCCTGTTAAGAAAGTAAGATTTATAATCTTTATTGTCGACTTACATATAATAAATATAATACAGAACAAAAACATCACACCCATTGATTGTATTACACAGGCTGTTCATTAGAATACTTTACATTTTCTTTTCATTAGCCCTTTAATAGGGTTTTGGTATTGGATATTAAGAATTTCAATTTATAAACCTTTCAACACAAGAACAATCTGCAAATTTTCACTTTTATGCATGTTTCAAATACTCATATATATATATATAGGTTTTGTTAAAAATATATAAGCACTGTTGAATATTTGCAATATAGGCTTTTAATTTCCATTCATTAGATCTCTATGAATATAGAGAATTTCAAAATAATTAATAGCTTAAATCTGATTTTAGTTAAAAATACGTATTCTATATTTCTCATTTAACTGATCCCCTTCAGCAAATGACGTGACAGGACAAAGACACTCCAGACAAAAGCCAACATTCACTTTCTAAAAACAAAGGGTATAAGTTCTGGTCCTTGCTTCACCGGTATGACTCTGGAATAATGGAGACACCGATTTGGTATAAAGAGGGAAGGAAGAAACCAGAAGCCAGACTTTGTGAAGAGACATGCATCTTCATTTCAGATTTACTAGTGCCATCCTGCTGTTTTCTTGGCTAAAAATCACTGCATCAAGCCACGATTATATGTTTTTCTCCGCATGAATATACTTATCATTAAATGGAAATTAGATAAAAATGCTACATTTCTTTTTTATCAAAAATAGATCAAGGTTTAACACACTCTAAAATCAGGTATTTAAGTGCAAATGCAATACACATTAGCAATTCGCGTTCCGGCCTCACTAAGGAAAATGGTTAAAAGATGACGCATAAAGATGTTTCACAGAGGACATATACCTGGAACTAGCTGTGCTCTCAGAACATCTGAATTATCAGCAAAACTGCACAGACTTCACGCAAACAAAAGTTTTCTTCAGTTGAAAGTTCCCCGGTTAAAGCAGCTTCTGCTTTCCAAGTGTCACTTAGAATTCACTGCAACTTAGCACAAAACCTAATGCCAAAAAGACCACCAAAACTATCAGCTCCTGGTTTTGTGCATCTTTTAATGCACATGAGCTTTAGAAGTTTCACAAATCCATCTGTATGAACAACTAAGAAAAAGTTTCATAAACAATTTTGTTTTACTAATACCCATTCCAAAGAGAACTTAAACAAATTTTAAACCCATTACAAGGACCCCTTCAGTTGTACAATGCTGAAGTTGTACCACATACTCATTACACTTCTCTAATTCCATTCAGATAACATCAACTTGAACAACTGGCCAAGCTTTTGATACAGCTTTGTGTAAACAGCCTCTCATGATTTTCAATTATCAGAGCATTCATTGGTAACCGGATTGTATGTGGGACTTTTTAGCACTTCACAAGAAAAAAACAAACACAACCTACAACACCCAAAATACACCTAAGAAACTTTTTTTTTTTTTTTACAATCACAGGACTTAAGCATCCAGCTTCAATCTGAAATTATTATTTAAAATACCTACATTTACACTAAATCAAGATCATCCAGAGAGAGATCAACCCAATACACTATTGCCTAAGCACTTCCTATATGCAATTGGGCTACGTAAGAAATTTCCCTGATGATTTTACAGCTGATCCCATATGCTGTCCAGTACAATTCTTTATTTTCAATTAAGATTTTTTAGTTTTTTTTCCCCTTCTCCAACATGAAAATAATTCTGTTTGGCTGGAAAGCCCCTGCTGTTCCCCTAGCTAAAAGAATAAGGAGATTTTAGAAACTACTCATTCTGGTAGAGGAACCAGTTTAATTGACATGCAAAAAGTCCAATGTAGGTACAGGAGAAGCTTCACCTATAACACAGACCAGGAAGAAAAGACTTGTGGGCTGGCAACATCAGTAATATATTGAAGGATTCTTCTAATCAAAACACAGTAATTTGTGTATTATAAAATTAGTTCTATGCTAAATGGTTAATTCCCCTCAACTTGATAAGCGTGTTTTTTTGTAAATGTCACTGTCATGCTATAAGTGCAGCTTCAAAACCAGCGGTGTTAACTATTAACTCATGGCACACAGCAAAATAAAGCAGAAAGCCACATACAAACTGCGGCATCAGTTTAGAATGGATGTTTGTCCAAAAAGTAATGAAGTGCTGGGCAGAGTGTATTTTATTTACACCTTTAAATGCTCTTAACATTCTCATAATGATTTACCTGATAAGCCTAAGGAACTTCAACATAAAAGTTACGTGACATGAAATGTGTGAGTGAAACTTGAAAACGTTTGAAACAACTTTAAAAGCAGGCATTAGCTATCGGCTCTCACAACACACGGTATTATCCATATTTCCCTGAGAAATCACACCCTGCAATAACCATGTAAAACAAAATACAGCATTAATGCAATCCTGGATTAGACAGAAGCAAAAAAAAAAACCCACGCATAATGTATATGAACCAACACTTAAGTCCTACTGCAGTTATAACTGTTAAAATTTCAGATGCTACACGACAGCCACAACAGAAATGGTAACTAACTCAAAACTTACCCCAAATAGAGCAAACTGATTAAAAGTACCATCCTACAGTTAGCCATAAAACTTAATATTGTGATATTAGCATCAGTTTCTGTTTCTTGATTTTTGAGTATGCCACTTCTTAACTGCATTTACAAACATACAAACGCTCTGCCTTACCGAGGCCTATTTCCATACCAAATTTCAAAGCGTATCCATAAACTCACCCTATGTCTAAAATTTAACTGTTTTCTCCCTCTTCTGAGAGCTTAGTTTAGCACAGTAACTTAATTTCCCTAAGATAGGAGGATCTTTCAGTAGGGAATACGAATGATAACATTCAACATAAAGAGATGGAACCAAGAATTACAAAGAAGTCCTTTTACCACCTTATTTAGAGCCATCATGGTTGTCAATAGCAGTACCTAGGCACAGTGAGCATTGTGAAAGAGATGACAATTAAAACAGTGCACACGGAGAAAAGGAATTTCGCAGGCTTTCCTGGTTCTGCTAGTACATTAGAAGGAGGCATGCAATGCATATACCAGCATACCGGATGAAGTATCACATGCAGCACCACAGTTTGTCACTTGAAGAAAGCCCCTGCTTAACACTGGATTTCCACAAAATACTTCAGCATTTGCAACACCCCAGTGAGATAAATAACCAGGCCGTGCCTTGGCCTCCCTGCTTCTGGGTTCCAGCGGCAGCCTGGTGCAGTGTAAGCCCATGAGAAGCCAGATGTCCCACCAGCCGCAGGGCACATTGGGCACGCTGGGCAACACACACGTTGGGCCCTCGGCGTCGGCAGCCGCATTTGTGTGCCACGTAGTTTCTAAGTAACCGTTGAGCACTGATGTTGCCTGTATTATGGTCCTTTGCTGAATGAGTATTGCATCTACAGGAGCCCCTCGTAGTGAACGCATTCTCAGCATGACTGAAAACTAACAGAAAGCGGACAGAAAAACACAAAACCTTTTTCTCCGTTTGTTCGAGACTGCAGTACACAGTACAAACAACTATGCAAGACTCACCAAAACCCTAAAAGCAAAGGCTTGTTACGTGGCATTTGGCAAATTATCGTAATTTCCTTCATATATAAAACCCAAACAGCTCCAAAACCTCAATCACATACACGGAATAAATTGTTGGTTGTCTCACAGGATTACAGGAATTAGTTCAACTGTTTGACAGAGCAACACACGTAGTATTCATTTTCCATTTTGTAGGCATGGGAAATCACTGTTCCTTAAGCATCTAATGACATTCAAAGAAATGCCTGGGACAAAAATTCATTATTCATTATTTTTCTAAAATGTATGCGCTTCCTACGAGAAACAAGTCAGAATAAAGACATTCCCACTTTGAAACAGGAAGAGCAATGACACTTTATGCTAGCACACAGAGGTAAAGCGTTTATGAGAGCGCTCCTTCACATTCTAGTTGTGTCACGAGGAAGAAAAGCCCAGCACGTCTCCATTACGTCAGAGGTACCTGAGAATCAAAGCTAAATCTCTCGTGCATTTACCAAGCACCCATTAGAGAGCTATGTAATTTACATTTCAAATTAGACATTCTATTTATAAAATATTATTGTACTAAAAATCACAAGATTTTATAGAAAAACATCACATTCTATTAAATGCAGGAACAATGTTACATGTCATAGCTTCTGTAATTAAAACTGTAACACATTTCTTATAACTACAGGGGTACCACTGTTTAAAAATCCTTTCAGGAAGGACAGTTTGCTTTGTTTCTTACTCTTTAAAGAACTGTATTTTAATGCAAAAAGACTGCTCAAGCTATTTAGTGCCATGTGATTAAAATATTTAATAACTTTTTAAAAAAGTAACATATTAAAAAACCAAAAACTAAACCAAAATAAACAGTGGGAAGGCCCTAACTTTGAGTTTACTGAACATTCCTCAACATTCCTGAGGTCAGAGACAGAAAAATATTCTCTTAGTACTTATTTTCTTAACATCTCGAACGAATGAATAATACTGGTTAACAAAATTCATATACATGGGAGATTATGATGATATTTCACTTTGAGGTATGAATGTAAGGACGAATACGAAGAGCGATTGCCCATTATACGACAGCTCCAATTTTATCAGTATGACCCATTTCAAAAGACAGTATTAGAATGTTTTACTAAAAATACTGTAATTCCCCATCCAAAAGCAAACTCAGTTTTCCCAGGCTTAGTTTGCTGATGCCACAAGTCCCTATTGACTGAAATTTGTAGTTAATGCCTCGTATTCTATATCCAGTATGGTCTCATTGGAACATACCATTAATTGAAAACAGATACTAGCTTTTTATTGCGAGTAGGCCTTAACATTACTTCTTGGAAAAAAGTTGAAGCTAACATCCACTGATTTATCATAATGTCGAAAAAAAAAATTCCTTAAAAACCCCCAAATGATCAAGGAAACCCCACTTACCAAAAATCCCTGAAAATTCTACTGAAGTCAAATATAAAATTAATTATACATATTGCCTTTTCAACCTTTCTACTTGTGGGGCTGGGGAATTAAAAGGTGAAGTTTCGCAAAGCACCTACATAAATGTAATGAACTTTTTTGTCTGTTTTGGATTTGTGGTTTTGTTACGGGTTTATTTTTTTTAATTCCTACTTAATGTGTCCAAAGGACTTACTATCTCATCTTAAAGAGATACCTCAGATCACTGAAACTTGTAGTACAATCCAATACTAAAAACTGGAAAGGAAAATTTACGAAGGTGCAATATTTGACCAGAATAGGCCCCAAGTTAATTTTTCCTTACATATTTTTACATTACATTCTAGCTGCTGGCTATCAATCCTTGGAAATGTATAGCAAAGCACATTGCTCTCTTTTCTTCTCTTCTCTAGTAGTTGTATCACCAAACCACCAAAGTTTCTTTTAGAAGGATCATTACAGGGTGTCAAAACACAAAAAGGCATTTCTGTTATGCCATCCTTCTGTATTTGTATGAAAGGACAGTAGAAGTACCCTACATTATTAATAATTTTGTTATGTGGAAGAGAATACTGTTGGCTGAAAATCCATCCTACATTCATTATAAAAAAGAAAATCCATCAAAAGCCAAAATTAACTTTAATGTAAGTGTTTTATAGGCCAGAAACTGGAAAATGGCACTAACTTCAAATATTCCATTTCAGAATCAAATAGGACAGAAGTGCTACAGTGGAAGGAAGATAAAGGTCATAAGGAAAATGTTCAAATTTAGAACAAATTTATTAATGCAACTGGGAAAAAAAAAAATCAATGCAATCACCTTTATCTTTCAGATTGTCCAGCAGATCACTGTAGTGCCAACCCTCTGACTGAAAACTTTCACAATTACTTTGATGTCTTTTGTAACTTGGCAGCTATACATGTGAAAATGTTCAAATTCAATTTCCCATGTGAGATAACTGAGAATAAGAATGGGTTACAGAATCACACCGTTTAAAACAACATTGATTTTGAGAACGCATACCCAAATGTACTGTAATTAGAAATATACCATTCACTAAAATTTTAAACATTCTGGATCGTTAGGTAACAAAAGATTTTTAAACATCGGCACCCACTGCCATTACAAGGCTTCTCAAAATAGCATAAGACAATATATACTTAGTGTTCCAGGACCATACAAAGATCCTGCCTCAATAATTACAAGAATGCACTTAATAAATTATTTTTCTGTTTTCTTCTATTAATATGCAAATAGTTTGTACAACATAAAAAAGTTAATTTGTACCTACTACAGGTAACATATCTATTCAGCTTTTCATCTGAAAGCCTGTAAGAGTTGATGACCTGCAAACTTATCTACAGAACTCATTTGAAAGTATTTTTTAAAAATAATATTGTCCAGCATTTAACAAAATTGTGAGTTAAAAAAGAAAGAAATCACCTAACATCATTTGTTTTCTTGATTTTGTCAGGTAACTTCACCAGCTCACTGTTATAAGGCAGGTTGGTTGCTGAGATGGACTAAGACTCCCTACGGTGACAGGCATGTAGTAAATTTGTTCATTTATAAAACCAGATGAAAGCAAGAAAGAGGAAAAGTTTAGAGTTTCAAAAGAACTGAAACTTCTTATTTTTACTACAAATTCAGAATAGGCACTGAAACATGATTCCTTAGGGACTTTTCCAGAAGATTGTCTCTTCGCTGGGCATCACTCCATTTTTAAACTAAGAAAAAAGAAAAACAACAGATCAAGGCTACATCACTAAAGATTACAAAAAAGGAATCACTATATGGATTTGTTTCCATCTTATTAATAAAGGAAGCAACTTGTGTTTCTTAAGCTTAAGACTTCACAATTACTATTTTGGTTAGAGTACTTTAATTTCATTATCAGATTTAAGCAATGTTGGAAAACAAAAATATACTTCTCATCATGTAATTTTGCACATACTATTTGAAAACTAAAGCCCTGAAGCACAGGGCTAAGAGTCCTAAACTATGTCTATCTTTATGTGCCAAGACAGTATCAATAAACCATGTAAATGTTCGCGTTACAGGTTTGTGTAACCTCCTCTTAGGGATATTCTGCAAACTCCCCAGCCATTCTAGTCTAATTTCCCTGTCCTCATAATGAGAAATGCTTTTTCCCTAACATTTAACATGATTTAATGGCTTAATTCTTTTTAACCAGAAACAAAAGGACTCCTTCCAAATTTCTAGACCCATGAAGATAAAGTTCCTTAAACAGTTGATGTTTTTAATGAACTGCAATAGCCCAAACTGAGACCTCAACAGCATTAAAAAGAGTGAAATAATTCCTTCAGATCTCTTCCGCACACATCAGCCACACCAAGAAGATGTATGCCTCTTCTGGTTTATTGATTCATGGCCAATTTTTGATGAACATTGTAACACTCTAAATAAAAAACCTACATTTCAAAACCAAAACTGTATCAAGGTGAGAACAATGCTTGGTAACAAATAATTTTGAAGGTGCCTTTCAAAACTCTATCCATCAATACAGGACAAGAGGTAACTGTATGCTCTGTAAAGCGTGTGCTTATATATACAAACGCCATCATGACAACCAGTCCTCACCTTTCTTTGTGTTGTTTGAAGTTTATTAAGCATACCTTTTGTCTATGAACAGCAGCTCTCTCCATCTTGTGAAACACTATGCATAGGAATGAGACTTTCACACTGCTCACTTTCTTCTGGCATTCTTAAAAGAAACATGTATTTTTTAAAAGTTATACAGTAATATTACATTGGTTGTTATGAAGCCAACGTAAGTACTAAGTATGTTAATTGTTTGAATTGCAGCCTTTAAAAACATATAAAGACCCCTTAAACTTCATAAAGCATACTCAAGTTTGCACAATTTGCACTTCGTGTTCTGGGTACAGGAATTATCACAAAGGAATTAATGGGAGAGAGAAAAAACAAAAAGAGAACTGGGACAGCCACCAGGAAAGTTCCATTAAAAGGCAAACAGTCTTCACATCTTTCCACTTTCTGAGCATTACATAGGTTAATAAATGGATTTGCAACTACTATCATTAAGAAATCAGTGCACCTGAATATAAAATTAGATGAAAATAAATACAGTATGAGTACCGTGACTTATAAAAGAGTATAGGATATCAGAAAGGCTAAAGAGACAGGATTATACTTTGTGACTGTCCTACCTCTGAATTCGATGTTTTCTACAAATAAAAGCAAAAATTCTTCTGATTCCCACCATCACTGGATCCCAGTTGTTATAGTGACACAAGAGAGTTGCAATGAAAAAAGAAAAAAATACAGGTACCGCACCTGCAAAAAATAACCAGGAAAACTGCACCTGGAATTAAAACACAAATATCATTCACTCAATAGTAAAAAAAAAATTAAAAAATCCTGGCATACTGTATATTTTCAGTAATAATTATTGTAAGCTTGAGATGCAGTTTCAGTTTTTTTAAATTGGGTGAAATATTACAAGTATTTTTGTAAGTTATTTGGTACAATTTCTGTAGACACCGCTACTTCTAATAAATAAATAAATAAATAAATAACCTTTCTTCACTGATCCATTCTGTACAATGGAACACATTCTGCGTGCTGTGTTAGAAGACTGCTATTTCCAAATAGCCTCCTTTTTAGGTTTTATCTGTCTGACTGGTACCGATCAGAAAGTCCCCTAGACACCCCAAAAATTTTGAATAAAAGGTCTCACCTGAAAGATTTGTGCACCTGTTCATTCACTATGAATACACTGTCATTGAATGGCAACTGCTGAAACCAAGGCACATAGAACACTATGGAAGCTTACAATAATTCTCTTTTCCATTAAAAAAAAAGCAGGGCACATTATTTGCCCAATTTAAACTAAATTCTACTTTTATCTATACTACTACTACACTCAGAAGTGATAATCTGAGACTGTTTAAAATTTAAAATTCTACAAGGGTAGAGAAATCATGGGTGCAAGATCAAGAACTAGCCTGCGAAAAGTCTTTAAGGCTAACAGAGCAATGAACCATGAGCACTGCTCCCTCCTGTGGAGAAAACGTCCAAAGTTGAAAACTTTTGAGAAAAAAAGGTACATTATTGACCCCTAGCAAAAATCTCAAACTCCAATTGTTAGAGCCTTATGTTACCCTTACTGATTTCTAACAGAAATTCATAAACACATAAGTTACCAAAAGGAATATTAAAATAGTTGTTAAAAATTTGGTTATAATTTCTAAGATTCACATTTGTCACATTATTACAGAATAATAAAGAAGGAAGCTTAAATTTCTATCAGTTTGGACAACTGAGACTTCAGTAAGCATGTGGCTTGGCTTAGGACAATGGACTATGTGGGGATGCCCTGCCAAAAATGATGGGCATTATCATGGCAAGAAAACTTAACCCTGCTTTAACAAGAGATGCATTATAAAAATCAAGTTGAAAGCTATTTCAAAGAGTTAAGCAGGTGGTTTAACTTTCAAATTAAAACGTTAGCAAAAGGGATTATTTAAATCCAAAAGAAAGAACAGAAAGAAATGATCCTGCCTTCAGGAAACTGAAACAGTTATGCTACCTCGATTTAAAGAGAAAAACAAAACAAAACCAAGCAAACAATAATTGCATGCTTGGAGTATATGATAAATAATCATTATTTGCATGAAATTAAGAATTTTATATTCCTTGCCACTGATTAAATATTAAACTCAAATATTGAAAGTTAGAGTTGATGTTCATACATAATTAAGTATTAAAACTAAGAATTCTACCCAACCAGAATGAAAAGTATCTATACAGCTTGAAAAGTACTATAAACTAACTTCATATAGTTTCTATTCTAAACTCATATCACCAAATTCTTTTCTTTCTTTACATGCAAGGTTTTTCCACAGCTATTACCTCAATACCAGTGAAAAATCGACTAACTTAAAGGACAACTGTTACATGGAAGCCTAATGTCCACGTGAATCCAATGAAGTGCAGTCGAGGCTCATAGCTGCTACATTCCTTTGTGGCAAACCTGCGGATTTCTGGTTTTGTCACTAATTGAGTATGTACAAGATAGGCAGTCTATAACAATTCCATAATTGTAAAGGTATTAATTTAAGGTGTTTTGTACTTGTTCATTAATTCTGCGAAGTGTCTGTTCAAGGTAAAACAGTTGACCAGGCATTTGTGATGACTTTGGGCACTTTTCATACGAGCTGCATCTTAATCAAATATATGTAAGTGTGCAAGTGCACACTTGCTGTGCAAAATTACTATAACTGTCAATTCAGAGTATTAATTACAATGCAGTTCAACAACTATTAACAAGAAAAGTGGAAAAAAAAACCCAAAACAACCAATGATAGGACAAGGGGCAATGGGGACAACCTGGAACACAGGAGGTTCCACTTAAATATGAGAAGAAACTTCTTCTCAGTGAGGGTGACAGAACACTGGCCCAGGCTGCCCAGGGAGGTTGTGGAGTCTCCTTCTCTGCAGACATTCAAACCCGCCTGGACACCTTCCTGTGTAACCTCATTGGGTGTTCCTGCTCTGGTGGGGGTATTGGACTGGATGAGCTTTCGAGGTCCCTTCCAATCCCTAACATTCTGTGATTCTGTGAAAATACTGTTTGTTGTATAGAGTATTAAAAATAACACTGCCCTTTAATTCAAATAAGTTCTCAAAACGTAGTGGTACATTACCTTCTGCATGCACATGTCAGCTATTATGGACAGAGGTATCGTAAGGCTTAGCGCAAGTGTGCCTATCAGTGATGAGGTAAGAAAGCATCCCCTAGAAGATGATAAAAAAATAGTGATAATGATAATAAATAATCATCCTAATAAAGATGTCCTATTTAAAAGTTAAAAGACAACTAAAGTAATACATCAAAATGGCAGAAGACATTTGATCATGCTTCACTGTTAGTCATTGTTTGTTTTAATAATAAAAAATTGAGATGCCCACTCTCCGTCACAAATCTGTAAAACTGCATAGAATTCTTAACTACACTATTGATGTCTTCTGGACTCAGATTTAATACCCACAAAAACCTTTTGAGATTATGGAAAATTCACCACTTCACATGTACTGACTGCACTTAGAAAAAACATCTGTATTTTCTTTCCATTTTGAAATAGTTTAAAACCAACTTATAGCAATTAAATCTGTTTTGCACCTGTCTGGTTAATTAAAAAAGTTACTGAAGTCTAGAAATCCTACCCAAAAATGTTTTTTACAAATAGACAGATTCTTTTATTAACAGACTGTGCTTTTTAAATCTCACTCTAAAACACACCCTTGAAATCACTCTTCGGAGTCTCTGTAAGACTTCTCTGCGTTCTGCAAGTGGTCTCATCATATTTCCTATGCAGGAACAAAGTCATTAGACTTCTCAAAATCACTGGGTCACAAAAAGCCATTACAATTTATTTTAAGTGACAGAACAAAACTACATCGTATGTCAGCAGTATTCATTAACAGACACAGAAAACTGATCCTTTTTCCCAGATTCTTTTGCAAGTCATATTTAGTTTGCAAATAGCTGATTTACTGAATAAAGTTTCAAGAAAAATAATAGTAAGAGAACCTTAAAGTATACGTAGGACAGACCTAAGACAACATGTGAGCTCCTAAGATCTTTGGCATTTTGATATAAACCTAAGGCTCTATAAATAAAACATTAATAGCCTGAGCCATTTCGATAGCAAGTAAAGAGCATAACATCCAATATAAAAAAACCCTCCAATTCCCATTTTATGATCGACCAGTTCAAAAGTTACCAAGTGTAGTGAGGCTTGTTAGCAAACACTCCTCTACGAAATAGCCTATTCTACCACACAAAGAAAATCTACACAAGGTGGTGCCTGCCCAATTCAAATCAGTAATGCCCACTACTGAGTCAGCCTCCTACTTCAAAGGCAACCAGAATTTACTTATTTATCAATATAAAGGCAATTCTCATCCTTGACAAGTACTGAAAACAGTACCAACTATGCCTTTTTCTGGAACTGCAATAACTTCCACACACAACTAATTTTAAAGGAGGAAAAAGTCTTGTAGTTGCCATTTTTGTTAGAATTCTGAAATTAATTGGTTTTTTATTTTACTTAATCTTTATTCTGGTTACTGTAAAAATTAAACAGATGCAGTGTCACTGAAACTATACTCATAAAATGTGATTCACTGAAGGAAATGCTATTTTAATTCACCTCACGGAAGTTTGTTAACACCTTTTGAACGCAAAGATTTAAACACATTATTTGGAAAACGTTTTCTAGAACATGACTTCATGCATACATTTCTCTAACTAAACTAGAAGAGTGCTCCCAAACCAAGCCAGTAGGTCCTTTCATCTGACTTGACTTCCAGCCAAGCAAAAATGACCAATTCAGATATTTGTGATCACTTTGCATGGTTCTGTATCTTTAAAGCAAAGAAAAATGTACACAGATGAGAAAGGAACATTGTAGATACTTTGCATTTTTGCACACTCCCTCCCCAATATTCTGAAACCCCATCTGTACCACAAAATAGTATTTCTGTATCTCTGCACTGACTACTTCTGCATTAAAACCAACCTGTCCATCAGAACACTGTAAATGAATAAACAGTACAACAGCCAATGAAAATTTATCAGTAAGTTTAAAAAAAGAAAAAAAAAAAAATTAAGAGTTTCATCTACCGCTACATTATTTAGTTGGCAGTATGTGGTTGGGGGGAGTACATGAGTAGGTTAAATGATATTATTTACTTCCAAAGAACGAGGACCATACAAGTGGCACACTGGACATGTAAAAGTAAGATATGAGCACCAACTCCGAAATTAGTCCTAGTCTGAAATTCTAGGGAAACAAAACCGGAAATAAAGATAGCTCTTTAATTATCATTCTGAGCAGCAACACAAATAGCACGTGTATAAAAAAGTCTGTGCACACCAAGTACTTAACCCTATGCTAACACTTGACTTTGGAACACTAGCCAAGTCTGGGGGTTTTTGGGGTTTTGTTTTTGCAAGTTTGTTTGTTTGTTATTCCGCCTATGCTGAAATTGCATTTAACCCTTTTACCAACTGATACTGTAGTCTAATCTTTACAGGATGGCATTCACATCACAAAAATATTTTATCAATAAACAGATTAAATTACAAAGGAACATATGCTGCAATGCATTTATAACTAGGACTGGTGTAAGAGTTTGCCAATAAACAACAACTTTAAACTTGATCTGAAAACAAACAAAACCCAACAACAACAACAACAAAAACACACACAAAAAAGGGTTTTCATGGAACTCCACCTAGATCTTTTGTTGTACTACTGTCACAGAACTAAGGATCCCAGCATTACAGACATCTCTGTTTCAGAGTAGCCATCCCATGAGGTTTTCCAGCCTCTCCATCCCATAGTTGAGAGGCTGAACGCCAAGTGTTCTCCAGCAAAAGCTCAAACTGTCACACCTATTCGAAGCATAGCACTGAAACTGCCATCGTCCACTGAGCAACTGTACAGTGCTGGAAGCATGTATTTTTGGAAGCTCTTCCTCAGCATTTCCAGAATAAAACAGGACTTTTCAACTCATAGAATTTTCTATTACACCTCTATTTTAACCTAATATTGGCCCAGAAGAAACTCAGATCCTCTGAATTCTCTCAAGCTGGGAACCCCTGACTGGCCCAAGAGTTCTCTGATAACACTGTCCTTTTAAGTGCTACACAAAGGTTTAAGTGTGCTACAGCTTTTGAGCCGTTCATCTAGAAGCCTGACATTCAATCCCCTGTTGCCAATATATCCAGACCATCATATAATTAAGTTACCAAACAAAAGCTAGGCTAATTTATGAATTGCCGTATCTTCATGATTAATACATTCTGATGACAACTAGCTCGTTAAGTCTTTGAAGATTTAAACAAATACAGAATACTGGATTCTGACTTTATATATATCCGAAATAGACAAGGCCCTGGAAACTGAAGAACCATTACAACAGAAATTCATGCTCTCTTATTACCACCACAAGTTTGTAGCACAAAGTCTTTTAATCTAAAAATATTAATTCTAGAATCAGCTAAGCACACAGTATCTTAATAAATAGTACAAGACCGCATCATTTGCTTTTTAAAGTTAGCTATTGCTCTTAAGCAAGACACTGTGATGTGCTGGATGACATGCAACTCAAACTGCATATATGGACAGAAAAAGGAAAAAATAAAAAGGCAAAAAAACCTACCTAGACAATTTGACATCTCAGCATTTGAGAACACAGGTAATACAATTTCTGTGAAACGTATACAAAGCACATAGTACGTACCACAGCCAGAGGAACTCTGACAGAACTGTTCCAATAAGGCCATTAATGACAATGCACATCCATATCAGTTTATTGGGAAACTCAAATGCTTCAAACCCAGTATAGTGAAGCAGGAAAAATCCTGGCCACAGCAGCAACAGATTAAACAGCCCTACAAAACCTGAGTATAAAAACAGTATTAAGTAAATCGCAATACATTTTCTTCAACATGACTAAAATTTCAGCTAAGCTCTGCTATACATAAAAGCAGCAAAGCAGTCTTTTAAATCTTTCAAAGGAAAGGAATATAAGAAACATCACCTGACATTCACAAACAATTACATTTAGTTTTGAAATTGAAGAAACAGTAAAATAAACTTCCATTGAGTCCAAAGGGGCTGTCTGCATTCCTACAGGTAGTGTAATCTTTCATTATTAAGACTGTAAACAAGAAACAATTCACACAACCAGTCTCTAAAGTACTCATAACCACAGGAACAATAGGTTTTCTCTATTTCCTTGGCTTTTCTGAGCTCCTACACCACTCATATACAGCTCAGCGCCTGAAAGCAAACAATTTAATCACATGCTGAATTAAAACTTTCAACAGAGTTTTCAACAGTTATTTTTAGTCTTACCAAAGAACATTGGTATGTCGAGTTTATCTTCTCTATCTACTTTCCTTTTTATCATTACTATGTACACAGCATACAGCATTGCTCCTACAAGAGACCAAAGGGAACCTGTAAAGATGAAAAACACACTCACTTAACACACGCCAAACATGTTATGCACACTAGGATCAACTCTCCTATGCATACACCTATTATAAAACTGTCAGAGACAAAATGTTTATTACAGGATCCATTACTGTATGAAAAGAATGGAAAAATGCAGAAAGCTCAAAAATGTAAATACATTCCCAATTGAGCTATATATATATATATATATGGGTAAAAAATCATCATAAATATCCAGTTCCAGAGGTTGAAACTAAAAAGCCAGATTGTGAAATGTTACATGAGTAAGAAATATATAGCTTGTTATATAACCTACTAGTTATTGTCAAAATATGGTACTCATCACTGCATATTCTAGATTTAAAAAATAAGTAAATACCTATTGTATCTTTTCCAGCAGATTTCTCAGATCCAGAAAGGTTAACAAGTACCACACCACCAATGCTAGCAAAAAAGAAGAAATGCAAAATACTACTTAAACCCAAGAACTTTTTAATGAAGACATTAAATAAAGGGGAGAAAACTATAAAAATACAGGTCTATATTCGGGTATTTTTAGTTAATCAAATCCCACTTTTGGAAAAGCCAAAAGGTGTTCTCTATTGCTAAGGCCTGATCCTAAGCTAAAAACAAACCAACCAACCCACCCCACTTCTAGCTTCCCTGAACAATGCACCAAGCATTTAATGAAACAGGCTGACAACACTGAATGCCAAGCCTCTTCCTTTTTCCCATTGACACAAAAATAAAGAAACCATAATTAAATGTCAAGAAATCAGTTCACATATTTCCAACGCAAAGCTGATTAACCTAATTTCCTACAGGAGCATGAGATTCAGTAATTGTTCATGATATGAAGTATTTAAAGACTTAATTCACTCGCTCAATTTATCTGTGAAACCAGGATTATTTTAAAGTGAAGCATATCATATATCGTCATAGATACCACAGGTAGAGTAGGTAGAGTTGCCCTCTCACTCTATCAGAGTTTTTGACCAAATGTTCCATCCCATTATCTTACCTCAAAATAACAGCTAATAATTTGGACAGGGTAAATCTGTCTCCACTGTTACTGGGAAAGACTGCAGCTAAGATTAAAGTAAAAAGCCCTGCAAAAGAAATTAATAAGAGTTTATACAATCAAGTTTTGCTACTAGTTTGTTCAGAAAACCGCACAGACATTTTCTTTTTTGTATTTCACATACTTGTTTTAGCTACTTGATCTTAGCATCCCTAATTTTAATTGCAACTATTACGAAACTAATGCCTTGTAAGGCTTAACTTTGAGAAAGGCCAGCCATACTAACAAAATAAACTGCAGTAAGCCTGAATAGTCAGCAGAAAAAGAAAAAAAAAATCACATAATTGTGCTTTTAAAACTGATTTTATAAAACAAAAGTTACTCCTCAAAACATGGACTGTCATATAATTTAAATACTTCAATGCTCATATTAGAAGCTTGCATAAAACCCGTAAAACAAGTGACTTCCATAACATTTAGGTGGTATAAGTTATTTACTTTCAAAATAATTAAAAAACCCCCAATAATTAGCAAGAAGGCTTTACTCTGAATTGTCTCTATTTTGATAAAAAGTTATACCGCCTCTCATTCAAACCTGTTACACCCCCAACATCTGTCTTTAATACACAGACATAACCGCAGAAGTAGACACACACAAACTTGAAAAGCAAAAAAGCAGGGGAATCATGAAGACAGCCTAAACCCCTTCAATTACATGACGAAATTTTTAAATGAACATATTCAGTGGCTTTAAGCCTTACTATTCCCCCAAAATCACAGATAAATCATTACACAAATACATTGTAACCAAGAAGATTTTTATGTTATAAACAGCCTTATACTGCACATCTGGTGCTGTAAATAAAACTTACCAGAGGTTGAAGACAAGATATTAACTATGGCAACTTGGGTATCTGACAGAGCTTCTTGGTAAGAAAAATTTGCCAAGAACCACTGGGGGAAAAGAAAAATAATTTTGTGATTACAGGGATAGCAACAACAGAGTTTAAGGTTTGCAGTGCAATAAAATCCTACTTACAGGGAAAAAACCAACTACTATTTATCCAAAAATAAAATCAGAACAAGACTTTTACCTCAAATAGATTTCTAATTTATATTAAAGCGGCAGGTACATTAGAAGACAGAGGCAAAATTAGAACTGGTCCAAAACAACCACATTCAACTGTATGTTTAATAATGAAATAACATTTATCAGAACTTTAAATAATTAAAATTACATAATAGCTGTTCTATAGTAACTAAAGGTACTTTCAATTTGGTTTGCAAGTGCTTCAAGATGATAACTACGCAAGAGCTGTAAAGAAATTTAAGAGATACATGGAACATTAGTCAGCCTAATGAGGTGGGGTTTTTTTAGAGTACTTGAAACTGGCACTCATCTACACCCTAGAAAACAACTATCACTTACATTCAGTGTCTCAAAAATGCTTTGGGAGGACTCATGTCTGTTAATTCCTCCAGAAAGGAATAAAATGGAAAGTGTTTTATCATTTCTTGATTGAGTTCTCCTTAATAAAATCTCACATATATACTCAGGGAAGTTACCACTCTCTAAAGTTTTAGGTGGAAATATTTATACAGTCCAAGAAGAAATGCATATACATGCCAATAGTAGCAGCATCCATGAATAGCATAAAAAGGATTTGTTTTGAACACGAGGACTCTACCCTAGAAAATCTGCATGTGCACATATACAAAGAGAAATATACTCAGACACACAATTTTAAATCATTTTTAAGCTATTTCATTCATCCAAAAATCACTAATGAGTGGCTTATTATTCTCTTGCTGATGCATGCATGTTCTTTATGTATACACACAGAAAATGACATCACCATTTTCTGGTCCGTGCATCAACAGTACTAACAGTTTTATTATTATTTTTAATGTTTAAAGAGCACTTCTTCCTGAGGAAAAGCTGTGGTGGGTCCACATTACGTTTAACCTATTCAGCATGCTAGTAAAGCTACTTCTGGAAAAGCTATCACAGATCTGCTCTCTACATTTCTACTGTCTCTCAAAAATCACGTCACTGTTACCTCTTTCTTCCCCTAGAACTGAGGTATGATGCAGAAACATCAGCAACAGATTCATCAGTAGATCTTGCAGCCCTCGATGGAGCTGCAGGACAATTAACTCTCTTCTCTTCATACTACTGGAGGGCACAATACCACAGACGGTACTCTTGCTGTGGTAGCCCAGAAAGAAATCATAGTGACATTCACCCATTTCGTGCAGTCTCACTGCAGCTGTTAACAGCCTGTATACACGTAATCCCAGATTTTGCTGTACCAAACATGCTCAACACAGGAGAACACTGCACAAAAGCACGGCACACCTTACATCTGATCTCTTTTTATTACCCTCCCTTTAGGAAGTTGCACCTTCGTGTCCCACACATGAAGAAAGTTTTACTTCTTACAGTATATTTATAAAGCGAGGCATGAATACAAGTCATCTCAATACTGTTTCACTATTATTATACAAGTTTCAATTGCATCTATACTTAAGCTTACTGAAAGAATGAAGCACATACCACAAAGCAAAAGAAAAAGCTAATTTTTGCTACTTGAGTTGCAGTGAGTTTTCCTACAGTTTTTAATATTGATTCCTGCTCCTTAACCGTTGGATATGACATGCGAGATAACTTTGCTTCCAATGCATGGCTTGATGGGAGCTGGCGAATCTCCATAATATTACTGAACCTTACACGAGGCTTTTTGGGAGCTTAAGAAGGAAAAAAAAAAAAGAAGAGC
Source organism: Pampusana beccarii (assembly GCA_013399365.1). Classification (NCBI taxonomy): domain Eukaryota; kingdom Metazoa; phylum Chordata; class Aves; order Columbiformes; family Columbidae; genus Pampusana; species Pampusana beccarii. The sequence continues at coordinate 527,130 of VWYH01006325.1, read as the reverse complement.
TGCATATTATCATCAAACTTTTCAAGTCAACACAATATGCAAATAAAACCATGATGTTCTCATATGGCATTGATTAAATATTTCACAAATAACAGGTTTTTATCCAAACAGAAAACATGCCATTATTTTTATTTATTAAACCAGTATTTTGCTATTTGATAGACAAAGCACAATTACTGTTTTCAATCAGTACAGTTGCCCACCCACAAAAATCTCACTGAAAAGCACCATCCCTCCTCCCTGTCAAAAAATCCACACAAGATAACAACAAATTTTTAGGTATGAATTATTCTGTATTGATAAATACTACGTATAAGATTTTCTTTAATTGTTTAATAATCAAACAGCCAAGAACTGCACACAACTATGCCTAGCTACAAGGACAGCATTTCATTCAGAGGATAAGAGTGCTCAACAGACCTCCGAGCTTAGCAAGGTTCATAAGGTCACTTGCTATTTGAAATCCACCCTCTAACTAATCTTGCAAACCAGGATCAGATTTTTATTTGAAAGGGTATTGTTAAGTACAATTAGTTTCCTATGTAAAGAAAACATTACATGCTACATGTAAATATTAGACTAATTCAACATGAAACAATACCTGATTTCCTAAAAAAAAGTAAAGGAAAAAGCTACAGCTCAACCAACCCTGCAGTGACTGGTGCATGTTGTCACAGGACAGCAGAGCCTACCAAAGTGGGTCTTAGCACGTGTCATCTAGAAACGAACAGAAAGACTTCCCCTTTTATAAGCAGGGACTCTTCTGCTGAGGATCAGGTAATTGGATTCTTTGACAGCCAACTTTTTGATAATTGTCTGGGACACTGAGGCCCATTTCAGCTACTATCACAAGATAGTGAGGCTTAAATAAAATCAGAATGCACATAGACTGTTAAAAATTCTTACTTTGACTGCTTTGCTCCTGCTCTAAAAAGGACAATAGCTTGTTTTTCCAGAGGCTGACTCACTGCTGCTGGTCATACAAGCCCAGAAGGAAAGAATCACAAGTACTGAACCCAGTTGGTCCCTTGAGATAAACATAGGCTGGATCTGTAGTGACCAAGAAAGGTAAACTGAACGATAGGCCTATGTTTTCTCTACCTGAAAGTAAATACATGAGACTGCAATTCATGCAATAAGAGATTTAAGGAAGAAAGAAAAAGAAAAAAAAGAGAAAAAAAGAGACAGAATGGCAAGTCCTGCAACATGACAGCAGTTATACCAACAAAGAGGAAAGTAATTCATTCAAAGAACTAGTATATCAGCATTCCAAAAGTCTTTACTCACTTTTCTCTGCATCACTATTATTACTGCCATTTTTTTCAGCTGGCAAATCATGAAACTTTACAGGAACATATAAAGGTTCACTCTGAAATGAATCAGTACAAGTAAAAATACAGTTAAGCAGGATATTTAAATTATAAGCAGCAGAATTAATGTAGTAAATTACAAAAGTAAATAAAGAAAAGCTTAATGAATATTAAGAGAATCAAATTTAACTCAATTCACAGACATTTAATGAGATCTATAGCTTTTGTCCAAATGTTAAACTAGAAACATAATATACAGAATACATATACAAAAATTAATACACTCCTTTTTCTCCCATGACCCTAAAAGCTAATGAACCAGAATGTAAAGTCAAAAAACTTTGGGAAAGGAACTCCAAATATATATACACACATATATATACACACACATATATATATATGGTAGCTCTCCACATTTTGCTTTGGCAGCTACTGAGCTGAATATGTAAAGGTTTCCTTTGTACAACATAAATATTTCTTTCACAAACTACTATAGAAACATTCAAGTGTTTTATTGAGCTGAAAACCTGTATTTCTCATAATAAGCAATGACAATATTTGCAGCACTTATTAGTAACACACACATTAAAAGTTCCCTCTGCTAAAAACTATTACATTTAAGACCACTATATTTTAAGAACTGTAAGTCAGGATAATGGTGTCATGTTACTGTAAAGCATTGACCTTCACAAATTCAGGCACTTACCAGAGAACTATTTACAGTGTTATCTGTTGTACAAGCAGCAAAATAACCTTCAGCATCTGCAAACTAATTACAGAACCTTAAATGTAATAATCTTTCAAGGCAGAGTTGTAACAACAGATTTTTTTTTGAGAAAAAGTTTTTTAATGCCTTTTTCCACAAATCTCTCTCTCCCTCCAGCCCTCCTCCCCAATAAACAAGAGGGCTTGAAAGTTCAGTAAATAATTTCAGTAATCCTTGTACCTCTTGGATAGCCCCAGTGAATTCAATTACCCAGGTATCAGTGCAGGATCGGGCTGTTAGAAAGCCAAACCCTGTAAAGTTCGGTCTTAGTGAGACATGCTTCACTAAATTATTATGCATATATTAACAACAAGCCTCTCGTTTCTTCATTTTATTGAGGCAATATGCATAAAATCCTGGAACCCTGCTTTAGTTTTAACAAGACTTAAATTCGGGTGAGGTCAAGTATCATTTTCCCCTCTTCCTTTCCGCATCTTAACAAGCACTACTACCTACCCTTGTCCCCTGACCTGCAGCTTGCTGGCCAACCGTGCTGGTACAAAAATCTATTAAACAAAGCCTCTAATGTTGAAAGGAGCTTAAAAGTGAGGTGTAGGTGTTTACCTAACTGGTCATTATTGAAATTTTAAAAAAATCTATAAAGGTATATATTTTATTTTCAGATTAGAAAGCACAAGACATTTTGGAGGGACTTGTAATAATTACATAGTTGAATATTTAACTAAACTCCTTGCCGGGGCAGGGGGGAGTGTGGTGTGCAAATAAAATAGAAAGTAATCTAACTGCACCCTACAGTCCTGTCTCCATACTGTTCTTTTGAAACATGCTAACATCAAAAATAACGGCTATATCCTACAAATTATTTTTAAAATTACTTTCTATAGGATTAGAAAGAAAGAATAAGGAGATTCCAGTAGTGGTGCCATGAATGCCACGCACAAAATGTAACAGATCGAGCGCTCTTCCTCATTGCTGTCCAGTTCATATAGGCTCATACCTCATTCTTTGCAATTATCTGCATTCTTTGCAGTGGGCAGAAGATTCAGATGGTCAATATAACCACTACAATTCACACTAAGAAATGGCCCATTATTCTACTCATCTGCTCAGATTAATAGAATTGGTCAATATAGTTGCTTTGTACAACTAATCATCCTTTAGTGCTTTTACCATTCTTATTTGTCATTACTTCCAGTAAAGAATCTGTAAGTTCTCTTTATTTCTCAATTATCTTACGAAGATCCTGAGCAGCAGCAAGTCTAACATGCTATACTACGCACAGGCACCTGGTATTAAAGGCTGGTCTAGCAAAAATAATTTCAAGATATCAGCCAACTCTAAATATTTTATGTGTTTAACACACGCTTTTTTTTAAAAACCCCAAACAGGTGTTTCTGTTGTTGTTTGTTCTGGCTTTTTTTTGTTTGTGTGGGAGTTTTTTGTGGTGTTTTTTTTTTTTTAATAATAAAAAGCATTTGTCCTAACGTGATATACTACTTCAGTTTAAGCATTTACACCGACAACTGTCACTATCAGTGAAATCTAATATCTTGAGAAGAACTGAAGTCAGTTCCTTTCATTCAAGCTATTTTCTATAAAGATATGTTGATTAACAGCATGTGCTTGGACCACATTTTCTGTTAGTTTAATGCAAGGCTAACATCAGGCCAAATGCTTTACTGCTTCCTGAGTCCTGCTGTTCAGCATTCTGAAACACTGGCACAGAACAAGCACTCTTCCCCAGCATCTCTTAATTTCCTTGGAAAAAAAGTATGTATTTCTGTAATATGACAATAATTTTACACTCCAGCACAAATTATGCCTAGTTCTAGAATGGGCATCAGAAGGTCACTTGTGCATAAAGGCTATAAAAATACAGTATTAACAACAACAAAAGCATAATTCTACCACCTTTCCTAAATACCATTTTTAAAACCTCAAAAATTCTTAGCCAACAGTTTATAGTTCTGCCAGAGACAAAAAAGGCCAGTGATAACAATCAATGACAAAGCCCAAATACTGATTCCATTGCAGAAGCAAAAGGGAACCAAGAGCAAAGAGGCTTGTAAGGTTGTTTTAAGAAAAATCATCCTCTGCAACTGTCCAAGATAAACCACCAGGCTAGAAGGGACAATGGTCTGGCCCAGTAGAGCATTTCTTATGATTCCTGACATATTTCATATTTATTGCTTTTTCCTTTGTTTTCTTCCTCTCATAGGACTACTAGGATTGCCATGATTCAGTTTATAACTGCTCTTCTGAAAGCACTACTTCACAAATACGTAAACTTTGCTTTTCTCTAGTCCTATTTTAAGGGTTTTTTTTTTTTTACACAATTCAACAAATATAGAAACGTTTACAAAGTTAAAATACTTACAAAAGCTGCATGCCTTCCACGAAACCCACGAGTACATTGTTGCCTCCATGGTTTCCAAACAACAAATCCCAAGAGGTATAGAACAAACATGGACGTTTTTGCAAATGTACTGAAAAAAGGTTTGTTGTACTTTGTAAAAACATACTGTGGAAAGAAAATAATTGCAGTATCCAAAATTACCAGTTAGGTGAGAATTCACAAAACGAATGAACAGGTTTAAGCATAAATTGTCCAAAACAGTCTGGTTCCCAAAATGACAACGCTGCAAGTGGTGGCACATGGGACTAAAGATACAAGTGGCCATACCTGTTCTGGAGGTACCCTCTCCCAAGCTATCTGAAATTCCAACAAGAAGGCACTGAGACACTTTATAACATAAAATGCTACTTATTAGTTGTATCTAACCAAGCAACATACTGATATGCCACTGAACTCAAACAGGACTGAAAATACATTTACATACAGGTATTTTCTAAATGAAAGACCACTTTTATAAGCAATAGTATAGTAATCACAAGTTAGAAAAGATTACTTTAAGTAATATTTTCAGTATGAATAGTGATTCCAGCAGCTCATTTGAAAAAAATGTTTTATTAACATAATAGCATGTTAAGCAAACATATTTATATGCCTAGTGTCAAAAATTATACGGAACATAACTTAAATGACAGTTCAGAAACCTCGATTTGATAAGAATTTATTGAAAACTCAATTCCATTGCTCAAGCTCTTTCTGAGTCCTAAAACATGAAGTAAATACCAGATAAATTTCAAGGTTGTGAATATATGAACTAGATTGTGACAAACTTTTCTGCAATCACAGGACTTAAACTCTGCGACCCAAGTCCTTTGGTCCTAGATGTTCTCAGCTATAATCTACCATACCTCCTAGCCTGTGACAGCTCATTTACTACTTGCTGGGAAACATGTGGGCATTAATTTAATCAACATGGCAATTAAACGAAATGAACTCCCTAACTACAGTACATAGTTATGAGCTTATGTTGTATAATTTTAAAGTTATCAGTGACACCTTCTGTCTTGAAAGCAACAGTCACCGTGTTGAGCTTGTTTGTAACTTTTAGTGGATACAGCTTAGTTCACTAGGACACTCATTGAACGTTTGAGTGACCGTGTTTCTGCTGCATCTTTCTCTGAAACAGGCTTTTATTTTTCTTTCAAGATGCATGGAAAAACACTTACAGAAGTGAGTTCTGAAGAGGCAACCCATATCACATCAACGAGGAGAAGAATGACAATTCCTAGAGCCATTCGCCTACGCTGAGCGGATGAACTGCTCTGGGAGCTCATTCGGTTCATGACAAACACCCACACCATTTGTAACCTATTCAAGATGCATAAAGGAATAACACCCAAAAGATTAGTAACAGTGACAATTATAAAAAAAAAAAAAAAAATAAAAAAATAACAACAAAAAATGCAAAAGTAATCAATATAAAAAAA
>VWYH01006325.1:439949-512374 GCA_013399365.1 Pampusana beccarii | reverse complement strand
TCGCGGCCCGCCTCCCGCCGCGCACGGCCGCTCGGGGCCCGCCGCAGCCCTGTCTCCGCGACAGCGGCGGTACCTGAGGCCGCGCAGGGGCCCGCGGCTCCGTCCGGCGGCAGCACCGCCCGCTTCCTTCCCCTCCCTCCGCCCGCCTCCAAGATGGTGGCTGCGCCGAAAATCCATCCCCGAGGCCGCGAGCGAGCGCTGGCCCCGCCCCGCTCGCAGGCCGGCCCCATCGAGCCGCTCGGCCAGCCGCTCGCCACCCCTGCTGGCCGCCCCCGCCCCTCCGCACCGGGCAGCGCCCCGCGGGCCATCTCGGCCGGCCCAGCCGTAGGGCCACAAGGTTTCGGGGCGTAAAGGCGTGAGGGGCTGATTCCCGCGCTGCCCCCGCAGCCGGCAGCGGCCCCTCAGGGACGGGTTCAGCTCGGCTCTGAGTGGAGAACGCTCAGTGTCCCGCCAGGCTGGGGCCGGGCTGGGCTCCGTAGGGGTGGCTGCACGGGGAGCGGCGCTGTGGGCGGCCTGGGGCAGCAGCACCGCCTGTGCCGCCCGCATCGCCCGTCTGCGGCGAGAACGGGTAGAATAACTGACCGGGGAAACCTTCCTCGCATAGGCGAGCCGTCTCCGAGCATTTGTACAGCTTCTCCCGAAGACAGGCAGGTCAGAAAAGAAAGGAACTAAAAGATGGAGGAACAGAGAAGGCAGAGAACGAGAGCATGAACTGCAGAACTAGAGATGGAGAAGTGGGATGGAGCTCGAAACCAGCCTGGCAAAAAGAGGGAAGAAAGAAAAACCAAAGCGAGCGAGACCTTTGAGAAATGTCCTAAAATAGAGTGAGATGGTGGAAGCTTTGTTTCGTGGTTACTGCAGTCTTTACACTCTGCAATACGAAATCTCAGGACCGGGAAGTAGTGAGAACTAATTGAATTCCCAAAATAGACATCTGCTTCGTTATCAACACACTTTTAATAGCATAAAAAAAGAAATCTATAGACATGTTAGTTATATTAAAGCACAGTTACCTTACATTTAATTTTGAGATGCTGAAGTTCTTGACCACGCAAGCTGTAAAAGGAAACATTAGGCAAACCTTAAATCTCCCCAAAACAGCGATTAACATAAACTAGCATAGACTTAGATGAAGTTGCAAAATCAGGTTCTGGCCTTGTTGGTGTTGGTTTTTAGTCCCTATTACCTGCTTGTAGTCAGTGTTGATTAGTATTTAAGAACTGAGCTCATGATACTGACCTAAGATAACCAGTGGTGTATGTAACGTGTTACTGATTGTTGAGTATTTACTTGCTAACATAAATGCATCTTTTTGCAAAACTCAACTATTAGATATTTTTGGAATTTTACAGTAAAAACTGCTAGGAAATAATAGTGATATATACAGGTAAGTGGAAAGGTAAATGATATTTAATTGCAAGTAGGTGATACATGTGATAGAGCTGTGAAATTAATTTTAAGTGCTATTCACATGAGCTGTTGAAATGAAACAAGATATTTCTTAGACAAAACTGTAAAAAAAGCAGTCCTCTTGAAATGGCAGTTTCTGTGGAATTTGGAGGAGCTGAAAGCTACATAAAATGTATTTACAGAAATGTGTATGCATCTTGCAGCATCTAATTTTCTTAGGTCTTGCACATCTTTAGTCCAAGTGTTTATACTGAGACTCGGTAGACTTCCATGGCTTATCCAAGGTCAGTTAATAGGCAGTGAAACCTGAGAAGACAACCACAGTTATGACTACAATACTCTGACAAACTACACATAATAACTTTTTATAGCTAATAGTACTTTTACTAAATAATCCCTTGAAAATTATTATGCATAAATGATGTTAAAATGGGGTGAATGTTTTATATTTTAAAAAAAAAAGCAAAGTGCATGTGTTCTTGTGAACAGGGAGGATAAATAAGGCAACAGAGAAGGTGCAGATTCTCAGCCTCTTCTGTCTTAGCTGATCATGCAGTGATCAAAAAGCTCTGGGAGAGAGGAATTCACATGTGGGAGCGAGCATTATAAACCTCAGTTTGGTTTGCTGCCCCTGGCAAGTGCTGTCCCACCGTGAGTGGCAGTAGTTGATGCTAGAGATGACGAAATATCTGGAGATGCACAGATTTTATATCTTTGTTTTTTCCTTCAGTCTCCTTTGACAGTAGAAAGCATATGAAATCTCAGCTGTGCATTAAAACCATCTTTCTGAGTGTAGCTCCACATGTCTTCCGTGTGAGTTTTCTTCTTTATTTTTTATGAGGCTATGCAGTTTGCATCTCAGTGTGGTCCCACAGCTAAATCCAACTTGTTCATGTTTGGATTTAAAACATTTTGACCGAGGCAGGCAAACAGGAGAGAACTGCAGTTCTTAGGGTGGAGTGCCAAGCTTCTCTTCATCACAGGACAAGGCACTTACGCTGTGGTTCCTGAACCATTTGAAGAAAAATGGGTCAACATTGTCAGAAGCCCAGAAGTTTGTACTTTTTACACTTAGAAATATCACAGTACTCCTGTATTTTTAGCTCTTTACTAAGTAATTTGCTTCCTATTGTAAAAGTTCACATGATGGTCTTGTGTCTTCTCAGAAAGAAACTATTATAAGAATGATTCCTTTTCATCTTTTTTTTTTTTACAGTTCCTTTTTTAGGAATTAAGGTATGAGTAATCACATGTAATAAAACTAATGTATATTGTAGATACACACATAGTGCATATTTATTTTTCTTGCTGTGAATATTTTAGTTACGTAAATAGCACTTCTATAGGCAAAGCAAAATTATATCTACTTCCCAGCAGCACTGTAAAATTTTCATAAGAGAAAACATCCTCAATGTTATTTTACAGACCTGCTAAATTGCACTTATAAAGAAAATGAGAATTTAGTTTCTGCTCATGTATGTTCTACTTATGAAAACATAAGAACTGATGTGGATGTAATAGATCAGATCTTATTTTAGAGACATGTTTCCTTCAGAAGGATTTGGATCAGGTCTTTGATGAACAAGATGTTCATGTTCCTGAACAAGACAAAGCAGCAAAAGAAACTGTATTAAAATTTAAACCGACAAAGTCAGTTTTTATCAACTTCTGTCCTTATGGGAAGGGTGTAATCTAAGTGCCCAGCACCTGACTGGGCGTAGGGTGCACGACAGGAGTCTTCCCTGTTCTGTTGGCTTAGACCCAAAGTCCAGCGAGCTCAGGATTGTCTCCCCACTATGACTGGTAATAGATACCTGGGAGAAGGGGATTGGAAACAAGACACATATAGAGTAGTTGTTTCCATGGCACAGCCTTGCAGTTTTTAGAAATAAGTGGTTTACAGCATCCTTATCTGGAAGTCTGTAACTCAGCCAACATATTTAATAGCTCTAAATGGACCTATGAACTTGGCTAATCCCTTCTTTGAACCCAGTCCTTTTCATCAACATTAGCTATTAAGGATTTATTTAAGCAGAGTCTTGTGGCATAAAAGAAAAATGCTTTGTTTTGCTTGGTTTTAGCCCACTGGTTAATAATGTCACATAACTTGTAGTAGTTGCTCCAGTTCACCCTCTTAGCACCATTTAAGTTTTAATGTGTCTTGTAGTTGCCCTCAGCTGCCCTTGAAGTGTCTTCACTGCCTTCCCTTGTTACCAATCCAATTCTTGAGAGGCTGAAATGAAAACATCAAAATTTGTGTATGAGTTAGACTGTGATAGTTACAATTTCCATTTTGTTCTTAGTTCTCTTTTGTGTGTTTATGAACATTTTGTAATATTTGACTCTTGCTGAGCTGTTACATGGCTGTTTTTTTAACTTTTACCTTATGACAAGGCTCTAAGAAACTTAAGTTCTTAAAACTGTATTATTTTGAAAAAAAAATCATTGATTACTATGAAAACTACGAGTACTTACAGGAAAAGTGTTATGCTGCAAATGTATTAGAAGCAAAGACCACAAATATTTTTGCAATGTAGCTTTTAATCAACCATTACTTTTAGTAGCCGTAGAAAATGAGCTAGAATGGAGAGCTTTTTCTGCTTCCCACTGAACATTACTTGCAAATATCAGCTGGTAATAAGATTACAGACTAGTAAAACAAGTCATTTGGGGACTATGTCATCACTTGTTTCAGTCTCTTTACTTTGCTGATTTGTAATAGTAAAGAAAAGAGGAATCTGAATTGGCAGCGGGATTTCCAAGACTTAAAATTACTAAATTGCTAGCACTCAATTATTTTCAGTAGATGAACTGTGATCATAATTTGTTAAAAAAAGGCAATTTAAAAAACCATTTGGAAGCCTATCAAGCAAAACAAAAAAGTAAATGGAAAGTAAACCTTCAGAAGTGTTCTGCATTACAGAATTACCATGCCATTGAGAAAAATCATATGCAGGAGGGGACTGGACTGCAGGCATAACCTTCACACATATTGACAAGTAAAGAGTCGTTTGAATACCATAGCTAGTAGAAATGCAAGTGTGAGCAGGGGTGCTGCAGATGCAATAAAACAAACCAAAAAAACCCGTCAACAACCAACCAAACAAAAAACACCAAGGCCTTAACAGAAAATGAGTATCACTTAAAATGAATATTCCCATAAAAGCAACTTTCTAAAGGTCAAGTAAGGCTGTTTCCCCAGCACAGGGCTAAACAGTTGGAATTGCATGTAATCTGACCCTGTATGTTCAGGAGAACACAGAACAGATTTTGATATTTGTGCTTTTGCGCATTCCTGTATGAATAATCGCAATGATTCATTGAGGCTCATTGCAACATAAGGTACTATTCAAAGCGAATTGCAGTATTGCCCAATATGGTAATAGTTAACTGATCCCTTGCTTGGCATGCATAATATTAAAGATAAGTCAGATATTCTCCTAAGAGCCTAAAGCAAAGGAGCAAATGTCCTATATTGATTCTTAAAGTATTAGCATGCGAGATGTACTGTGTACATATAGGTTTTATATATAGAGCACGCAAATGGATTAAACTGGAAGTTATTCTGCAGGGAAATACAGGAGGGAAAGTTTCTGGCTTTCCCATCTTGGAATGTTAACAAGTACCTATGGTCCTTTCAATGCAGACTCTTAAACTGCACCAAAAATGCAAGTTTATCAGATGAGAAATTGCAGTGACAGAGCTACTTATTTTGGCCTTTGCCAGTGCATTGTTTTCAGGTAGTAAGGTTGCAAACTATGTTGTCCTTAAAGGTCAAGTTGGTTGGCTTGTTAGGATGGCACATGGATTTGAAAAAGCATGTAGTGCTCCATATAGGTATTAATAGTGACCCTGTTCTTGCAGTAAGGACTAACACAATGCCTGTCATGTTTGTCTGTAAGATTTTGCCCAAATTACATATTCATTAGCATCATTTGCCACCGCGTTTGCTTTTAGTACAGTTTTTGAAAGCAGTAGAGAGTGAAACACTTGGATACAGTGTTTCTGTTAGTTTCGATATATTTCTGATACTAGACAAGTGAAGAGCATATTCTTACAAACTGACTGTTCTTCTTCAAAGATGTTAATATAATCCTTACAGTGGCTGACAGAGCACTGTAAAATTGCAAATCAGCTTTTATACTTTCTGATGATCCACTGAGGTATTATTTCAAGAGAATCTCCTGCTGTCTTTCAGCAGGACAAGCTAGAACCCCCAACTTTACAGCAATCAGTTAACAGTTTCCTTCTCTATATATTACCAAACAGTCTGAATAAACCTAGTGCTTTGAAATTTCAGCCAATTTTAATGCATGCAGCATTGTCACTAAAATAGGCTTACTTATTTGTTTATTAAGGAACACAGTAATTTAAAATATTTCCACTGTTGACTAATTTGACTATTATTGTTCATTTTTTCTAAATAAATCATGCACCTTAACAAGAAGCTTAGACTCCACATATTTTGTGATCATTGAAAAAGATACTGCACAAGCTGTTCATTGCTATCCCCCAACTTTGCTGGAGAGAGCATTCCTTGTTCTGCTAGAGAAAACATTCCTTATTCTGCTGGAAAGAAGGCAGCCAAATTATTTAACCCATCAAAGAGGATATTTTTAGTTATGTCTCATTTTATCTGGAGCCAATTAGGGAGTGCTTATTCATGCTTCTGCCAATTCAACTGTGGATGCTATAATATCCAGCTGACTGGAAAGACTGGTACCATTTTCAAGCAGCACTCTGCTGCATCCAGAGGACATTTGTCTATGCAAGTTCCAAATTCTCCTCCTAGTTTTCCTCTCTTCCTCGCGTTATCTTGAAAAAAGTACAATAAGTAACATGGCACAATGAGCAGAGTTGTGAGATAGTGGTCTTTAACATCTGATGTCTTTTAACAGTTAATCTGAGGAGTCAACCGTTTGTATCAACTGAAAAGAATATATTTTCTTCCGAAGTCACAAAACAAGAAGAAAAAAAACAAAAACGTATGAGTGTTTCTAAACAATCCTCTTATGAAAAGCCATTCAGAATGGGAGGTCAAATATTAGCAGCAAAACCCTCTCAAAAGTTGGTAAACCTCTGTTGAAGTCCAAACGTGTCTCAGAACAGAAACTAATTTGTTCACCTGTAGTACATTCAATTGCTTGCAGTTTCAAATGTTTGATTAGCTCAAAAATCCATGGTGCTGTTGCACGCCCTAGGATTCTTCATGCTACTATTTTTGTGAAATTACCCATTTGGATCGTCTTGATCCTCTGTTCTAAGCATCAGTGATCTGGCACTTTTCTTGTTCTTATAGTTGCTGCTTTTTTATGGCCTGGCTTTACCTCAGTGAGATTCTGTGCTCTGCTGGGGGCCTCATTGGTTCTGGATGCCTGCAATGACTGCTGAACTGCAAACCTATCAATGATTGACATACTGATTTGATTTAGCGCATGGATGACATCTTTGAATAAAAATTAAAAGATGACTAAATTTAAAAAGGGTGGTTTTACATATGTTTGTAAATTATCATGGGTTTTTCTCGCATTAGTGGCTCATGACATGGTGAAAGTTGATGCCTAAAGTACAACCGCTAAAGCAAGTCGGATACTTACAGCTGTGATTGATTTAGGTTCTCAGTTCTGTTGAAGTGTGTAATAAGTCAGATGAAAAAGGTAGCAATACACATTTGCTCCAGCGAGAAAGTAAATAGGTACAACTGAGAACACATAGTAATGTTTCTATTACACAAGACAGCACAGATTTTCTGATCATGGCTGAGCTTTGTATTACTGTAATATTGTCTCCCAGGTGTGACTGTGAGGAGCCTGTGCAGCACAGATGCGACACAAAGGCAGAGAATCGTCTCCTGTTTTGCTGTTGTAGGAACCCTGCTGCCATTCTGCTAATTCACTTACAGAGGCTTTACATGCACTTACAGAGGCTTTATAAAGGAATAAGATATATTTGTTATGAGAAAGTACAGAATAGAAGCATAAAGACAAGCAATTTTGAATGGCAAACCAAGCTGTAAATAGGAATGCAGTGTTTCTCTGGACAGCATGACTTTTGCAAATATTACCTCTGTCCAGAACATCAAGTTCCTGTTTAAGTCTTGACATTTTCAGTCAAATGCTTCCTGTATATTTTCTGGGTTTATCTTCTGACTCACTTTTAAAAAAAAAAATTATTTTATTCATAGCAAATAGAAAAATAGAATGGGCAATAGTGGTGTTATCATCACAATAGTCCAAGGATAAATATCTTAGATAAATACCTTACATACCTTGTTTCAGTGTATAACCGTAGTTAGGTTTTTCCCATTTGTTATCTAAAAAAAAAATATGGTTGGACTAATTATATTTTGAAAGTTAATGGTTTTCGTTGATCTAAGTCAGAACTCTTGGAGAGCAGCCACATCAAATGAGATCTTGGTAATTTGCCATGATTTCACCGTGTGTAGCTCCATGAAATTACATGCCTCCCATATGGCTGTTGCTACAGCTATGCCAAAATCCACCAATAACACCATAATTTGGCTTGTGGCCCTTCCTGGAACAAACCCACATACGTCTTATATCAGGGTGGATAAAATGTTCTCTCGTTTAGCTCTCTGTAGTATTCCACCAATTATTGGTAAAAATTATATTAAAATACTTAGAACATGATGCGTAAATTATTAAGCAATGTACCTTATATTACTTACAATACAGTGAATATTGTCCAATGGATAATCAAGACCTGATTTTCCATGGCTGTTTCTATAGCTTTTATTGTCAGCTGTACTTGGGCTTAAGGGAATGTTCAGTGTGATGTATTGGATACTAACCTGCCTCTTAAATTCAGTTTATAGTAATGTAAATGTCAACATGCTGACACAGGCAAAATCAGATTCTTAGTATTTCCAAGTATTTCCAAAATCCCTTCACCCCTGCAACTTTCCTTTCTTCTTTTTTTCCTTTGTTCCTTGCACTTTACTATGCTTCCCAAGCCTTGATCTATATATGGATTCACAGAGTTGTTCTTTCTGCACATTCAAGGGCAAGCCATTAACTGCATGAAAACAATCCAGAACGAGCAGGATGCTGAAAAGCTTCCTATGTAGCTTGGCAAGTGATTTGTAATGCTTTTGTCTAGGTATGTACTTCTTCAGGCTGAAGGACTTGTGAAATTTTAATATGTAGTATTGCTGGAGCTAGTACATCATACCTGCATCATGGAAAAGTTTGGGACCCCAAGACTTACATAAAAATCACAGAAAGTTGTCTAAAAGTTCCCTCCATCTGAATCAAACTGTTAGGCTGCTCCTATGTTTACTTGTTGACTAATAGAAATCCTTTCCTTCTGAGCTTTTATCTTCTCATTCCTTGTGCATTTGTATTCATCTGAATTCTCTTGTTTTATATTTACATTGTAAACTGCCTGGAGGCAGACAGCAACAGAAGGAGGATGCTCTGCAATGGTAATTACTGGTGTTATCATGGATATTCAGGAAAAGATCACCTGCAACCCAACTGTGCTTATGAAAGATGGGCTGGGGTGCATCATAGAATTATGATATTTCTGGATTATGTCTGCTATATTGGATGGCACCAGGTAAAGGCAATTTACGGTTCTATTCACCCCCATTCCATTGCTAAGATCGATAACATACTAAGACATTGACTCTACATATAAAAAATTGATTTCTGGTACACCATGAAACAGTGAAAAGCTTTGCATAAGTTTGGAACTGACTTCTGGCCAAATGGAAATGAAAAGACTGAGAAAATTACACCATGAAAACAGACAGTAGGCCTTTCCTACTGCTCCTGTACTGAAGAAATAAGTAAGGGTTTGAAAACATTTCAATGCAAGAAAGTTTCAAAACATATCACTCGGCACCACAGTCCTGCCAGATTGAGCTGAATTTTAGCTTTATAAACTCAGTTTTGTAATTTGAGCACAAGACTTCTACGTTAAAAATATCCACCAAGAAAATCTGGGTGCCAGTGTATGAAACTAGAAAGGGTCTATAGAGGAAACAGTATAGAAATTTAGATGGATCTATTTGAATTTTTATGAGTAACATGCCAAACCTGTGCTTATGGTACAACAATGTGAGATAATATTGTTTAAAGAGAAGTCTTGCACCTTTATTTTATTGGACTGGTGCCTGAGTCCACAGCCACCTGAAGAACTGCATCTGGTGAGACTAATAAAGTGAATCATGAGATTCCATGACCAGGGAGTTCAGCCTTTCAACTCCTTCCCTTACAAAACTGTGATTGCCTTGGCACCTTGATATTGAGAGAAATCCTATGCTTTTTGGTTCTTACATGTAAATTCCACTGTAACCTAGCAAAACAAAATGCACCAGTACCACTCTTTTTAAATGTCACTCTTAATGCAGACTCAGGAGGAACACAAACTCATAGCAAGAGATCACAATGGAGTTCCTTAATAGATTTGTTTCATTTTCCATATGAACTGCAGTACTTTTTTTTTCCTGCTCAGTGCCATACAGTTTTGCCGAGAAGACTTATACACACATGGAGGAAAAAAATAAATCTAACTAGGAGATATTTTCTGTAGAGTGCATTACACTAAGTGCTTGTGGGTGTAATTTAATGTTTTACAGTGAAATTATGCCTCTGTTAGCAGAAAGTCATCAGCACACTTTTACAGCAGTTCTACTATCTGTCTTTTGATTTTGCTGTTAAAGCTTAGATGGACTAACTGGGAGCATTATTTGGAAATACAAGGTAATAAAGGACAGTCAGTTATGGCATACTAACAATTTCACTCTTCCAAACTCACAGCTGGGCATACGAACTGGTGGTGCAGATCCCCTCTGTGCTGGCTCCATGAGCTGTATAGCCAGGACAAGACCTGCCAGCTTTGTGCTTTTTGTATGCCCCTGGTTTTTTGGCCCTCGTCTCACACTTCTCTGGGTGTCACTTGAACTCTCGCAACTGGTGCACTAAGCTGCTCTCTTGTTCCAGGTCTCCATCTGTCAGACACAGCAGTTGAACCTGCTGCGTGTATAACCCTGAATACCAGCTAATAATACCGAGAGGAAAGTGAAAAGTCAACCTGGTACTTTATATACTAACTGTATTTACTTTAGATAAATATGTACCTATGCACACAGAGAGGCATGTGCATTAAAAAATGGGCTATTTGCACTTCCTCTGGAAAACTTTCAGAGATATTAATCTTCCGTATTCTAGCACAGCATAGTTCACAGGCTGCATAATATCCTGCAAAAATCCCTTTCATTATCTGTAAACTGCCTCATAATGTTCTGTTCATCATTTGCTTTGACATTAAAAATGTTAATATTCTCAATATCTCCTTTCCTTGCTTATGTTCCTCAGGAAGATCTGGCATACCACAGAAGCCAGATGGTGGCTTGAACTTCACAACTGAGCTGTCTAGCTGCTGCTACAAAAAGAGATGGTTTTGTTCCCTCCTATCTTAACCTGAAGGGCATGTACCTAGCCCTTCCTTTGCACTGACTCTTGCCTAACCCTGCACTGAACTCTGAGAATAAGCCTATTAGTTAGAGACAGCTTAAACTGAGAACCAATGTCTGAACAACGAAGCAAGACCGCTGTGAGGACACCTCCAGGGCTGGTGGCTCCCTTAGAAACATGGACTCACCTGCAGTGACACAGCCAGCAGGGCTGGAGACTCAGCCTGGGCATGTCCCACAGCACACGGCTGTGGCAGGAATCCAGAAACCAGATCATCTGCTCATGGTGGTGAAAGAGGTCCAAGGTGAAGCCAGCATGTCAGTCTGGAGATCAGGGCCAGCCATGGTAACTAGGGAGGCCCACAGGGACAAGGCAAGTGTTAAATCAAGCCAGAAAGCAAGACCAGGACAACACAGACCTACAGCATAGCTCAGGTAAGAACTGAGGGCCCAGGGCTGAGCTTGAATAGGCCTCCTGTGGCCTCGGGCAGGAAGTGTGGGGTGGAGGCCCCAGGTGAAGCTGATTAGGGCCATTAAAGCCCATTAGTGCATGCTGAGCCCTGACAATTACTCCTTTTAATGGGCTACCAAATTTGTCTCCAGCCTGACATCAGATTACACCTCTGAGCGCACATCCTCACATTGCCAAGGCCACAGCAGGAAAATGACTGAAAATAACTGAAAGCCTCAACACCTGAATTAGAAAATAGCCTGTGGCTACAGGACACCACGGGGCAAGAACTGGGCCAGAGCTGGTGGACACAGCAGTCTGTGAAAGGTGGAAAGAGAGAGAAAGAGCAAGCCCTTGAACAGTTTTTTTTTACTTTGTCCACCAGAACATCAGAGCCCAAACAGCGCATGCCCTAACCCCCTTTGAGACCAAAAATCTTTCAAAAGGAGGACGGGGGCCTATGGCTAAACCCAAGGAGCAATGGGCACTGTGGATGCTGCCAGTGGGTGCACTGGGGCAGCCGAGCGGGGCCCCGGCTCCGTGGGGGGAGATGGCAGCAAGCTGGTGGGGATGGAGGCTGGAAAAGCCGCCTGCTGGGCTGACTGGCAGCCCGTGCCACCCTGCCACAGGCTGGGGTTTGTGAAGGGTGAGGAGGGGGTTTGGTGCTCCTATGGTTCAGGGGCTTTGAGAATTCGCTGTGAGAGATGGCTCGGGGGAATTGGGTTTTCAGCAAGGCTGGGCTGCTTAGGGCTGGTGCTGTGGGGTATTTGGTACCTTCCCAGCAGGTGTTTCATTCACCAGCCCAGCTGGGAAAGCCAACAAGCACCAGCAGGAGTTCTGCCACCTGCACTTGCCCCTCGGTGACAGTTTTTCTGTGGGGAGCTTTTCACAGAATCACAGAATGTCAGGGATTGGAAGGGACCTTAAAAGATCATCCAGTCCAATACCCCTGCCAGAGCAGGAACACCCAATGAGGTTACACAGGAAGGTGTCCCGGCGGGTGTGAATGGCTGCAGAGAAGGAGACTCCACAACCTCCCTGGGCAGCCTGGGCCAGTGTTCTGTCACCCTCACTGAGAAGAAGTTTCTTCTCATATTTAAGTGGAACTTCCTGTGTTCCAGTTTGTATCCATTGGCCCTTGTCCTATCATTGGTTGTCACCGAGAAGAGCCTGGCTCCATCCTTGTGACACTCACCCTTTACATATTTATAAACATTAATGAGGTCACCCCTCAGTCTCCTCCAAGCTGAAGAGACCCAGCTCCCTCAGCCTCCCTTCGGCCCCTCAGCAGCAGGAAGTCTCGTCCTTCCGTCGTTTTCAGCACCCTCCTCACACCACACATCCCCTCACCGCATATTCCTTCAGGTTTTCACATTAAAATAGTAGCTCAGCCGGCCACGTTTGCTCGCCGCCCCTGAGGACGCCGGCGGCAGTTGGGCACGAACCCTCCCGCCCGCTCCGCTTCGCACCGCCTCGCAGGGGCGAGGCCGCGAGATCAGACGTCATCGCGGGCTGGGGTTGTCGCGCCCGCCCTCGCCGCCGCGCGCAGGGAGGGGCGGGTCAGCCATCTTGGGCTCGCCGGGCCGTGCCTGCGAGCGGGCGGGGGAGGGAGGGAGCGCCCGCCTTGCGGAAGTGCCCTCAGTCCCGCCGCCGAGCCCCGCCGGAGCGCGCCCAGGGCTGCCGCCGTCCCAGCACCGCCGCTACCGAGGAGCATGGCAGGGCGGCTTCCGGCCTGTGTGGTGGACTGCGGCACGGGGTGAGCGACGGCCGGGGCGGCCGCTGACAGCTCGGTGCCGCCCGGGGCGGGGCCGGGCGGGTTCCGCTGCCGCAGATGGCGGCGGGGGTCGCGCTNGCTGTCCCGGCGCGGCCCCGCTGCCCACCCTCAGCAGCCGGATGGCACCGAGGCCGCGCCGGCCGGGCCCCCTGCCCGGCCCCTCGCCCCGCGGAGCCCTCGGGCCGCTCGGAGCAGCCGCCTGCGGCTCGTCGGCCGGTGCGTGTCGGGCTGCGGGGGACCCTGTGCGGCCGGGGGAGCCGAGCGGGGACAACGATCGTGCGGCTGCCGGGTGCGGGCTCCTGAAATGCCCTCGCTCAGAGGAGTCACGGTGCTGCCCGGGAGGCTCTTATGTATTTATTATTATTATTTTCGTATGTGGATAATGCCATTTATTCTGTGTTACTTCTCCCTGTGGAAGGAAAAAAACCCCTCCCCCTCCAGCGAGCAAGCGCAGAGGAACTTCCTTAGTTTTGTCAAAGCCTCTTCCTGCTTTCGGGCTTTTATACCTTATAAGGCAGTTTTCAGTGTCAAACCTGAACCAAATCCGTTCTAGAAACTCTTCTTTTTATTTAGCAGCTACCACATGATGAAGACAATGCGGTGCCAGTGATGTGTAGCATAAAAAGTGATTCGGAGGAGGCCCGTGGGATCCAAACACCCTTTTCCGCCGTGTCTCGGCTCCTGGAGGCTCTGGGTTGGGGAACAAACCCTTAGAGGTGTCTGTAGGAAGCCGACCTGGAAGGGCTGCGTGGTACCGCCTGCAGGAATGTGCTCAGGAAGTGAAAACCGCTCTGTGACCTGCTGTCTGCGGTGTGATTTTTGAAGATGAAATATTTTATTTTAGGCATTATGCATCAGGCTTTTACTGGAAAGTAAAGTATTGGTACATGCTCAAGGCTCTTCCTCTTTAGATAGTATGGATGACATGCTGATTCTTTACCTTGTCTTTTTGTTTCACTTCTCATCCATCTTGCTAAAAAATAATCAAAGAAATTTTAGTGACTATAGTATAGGTACAAACATTTACAATATTCTGAAAGGGCATGTTCTTTTGAAATCCAGGCGCTTGTTTTTTGAAAGCATACACTCATTCTATTGAAATCTAGTTGGTGTATAACGTTAACAAATTGGTCTTTAAGAAGAGCAGGCATGTATGTATCTAGTGTTTATATGTTTAATGGTTGTATGAAGAAGTCATACCTGTAATTAGAACAAGAACTTAAACCTTGAGTTTTGTGGGATTGAGGAAGGTTAGCACAGCAGGAATGAGAGTGCAGCTGAGTGTAATGGAAGTACACGTGGGTTTAACATGATGTATATATGCACTGTTTATCTTTCAAAACAGAATATCTGTAATATACTCTGCCACATGCCACTAGAGGCTTTTTGCTATCTCACATGTTTGTACATTGCAGGTAGTCCCATTAAAGTCAGTAATTATGTCTTTATAGGTTTGCAAAATATAGGTTGTGATCACTGGAGTAGAGAGATTCCCTTAGAGCTTTCAGTGATACCAAGCAGGAACAACATGCTAGCATATAGCTGCAGAAATTACTTAGTGTTTTTAAAGTGGGAGGCATACCAAGGGATCTGAGTGTTAAAATAAACGTTCCTGGGGAAGACCTGCATGTAAGTGCTCCATTAATCAGCTTCAGTGCACAGGGCGTGCTCTGTAACGTTCTTGTATATGATGTTCACCAAGTCTCGCTCCTATTTTATTTGTATATATCCATTCAGTCTTCAAAGGTCTTTCTAAGATACTGCTTTACTGTGCACTTGTATTTTTTTTTTAACATGGTACCACTTATTCTCCTGTTCAGGCTTTTCCTTTCTTATGTACTCCGTAGTCAGAGGTTGTTTTTCCATGAAGTTCTGCTTCAGGAAACTGTGGGCAGATTTTTAGCGTTGAAAACACTACAGAGCATTGGAGTTGTTGGAATTCATTGATTTCAGTAGTCAAAGATATGAAGTGGTGAATTTATAAAGGAAAAATGTAATACTTGGGATAAATAAGGAGCAGGTGGGTAGTAGTGCAGTGGGAAGTGATAGCATAATCATGCTCATAGCTTTTTTTAATCAGTGCAGCCCTCCCACCCCATCTCTGTTAGTGTGTATAAGCAAGAGCATGACACATAAATTGTCTGCCTTGTGCATTCTGTGGATCAGTTGAGGTCTTACCAAGCACACTGTCTTGTCTACCAAATAAACCAAAAAAGGTAAAGAGAGCTTCTGAGAACAGGAAAAGAAAGAGGTCTCAAAAATGCAACCAAAACAGAAAGGTTGAAACAAATGGCCTTATTTAGAACAGGCAAGGCTTTAAAAGTGCACAATTCTTCCAATAAGAAGTTTTTTGGTTTTGGGGTTTTTTTTAGATGGAGAGGATGATAGTTAATATACAGTCCAAGGAGAATTTACCTTAGCAGCAAAAGAGCAGATGTAGGAGAGGTTTTAAGTGTATCTTCCTACATGGCTTGTGCATGTAGCTGCAGGTTCAGTTTGTTGATCTGAGTGTTTTGGTACTTTTTTGGGGGGGTGGGGTGGGGTGTGTTTTCATTTTTGCCAGCTAAAATTGATTGGAAGGAGATGGATGGGAAAGGTGGCAGAGTTGTGCTTTTCAGCATCAGCCTGCACAGATTAGACAGATTTTAAGAACCCCTTTCAAAGCATGAAGAGACCAAAGCACAGAAGAGGTTGGGGAGATTATGTAAACCCTGTTGTTTGGGGCTTTAACAGGTTAGTTAAACTTTTTAGGGCTCATCCAAGTGTGTGTCATAAACCTGGAGCTGCCACGTAGGCGAAGTCATTGACATGGCAATCAGATTATGGGTGCAGCAAAAGTTGTTCCAGTGTTGCATTTGTTATTTTCAAATTTGCATTCTTTGCTTAAGTAAACCTGATATCTAGAAAATAAGGTAATGGATACCTACTAAGAGTGGGTAGAGACTGTGAATGGGACTTAGGTCAGACTGGTGTATCTAAGGATTGCATACAAAAATAGTAATAAAAAAGATTACATTTAAAAATTAAAAAAGAAAAAGAATGTGGTATTATTTCCAGAAAGTATACGGACAACACACCAAAAAAAAGAAAAAATCTCTTTCTAATATTTTAATCTCAGTAGGCTGCAGTCTTTTGCTGTGTACCTTTTGGGTATTTGAATAGTTTTTGCTGCTTGTTCTATAGGCAAACAGCACGACCTGCAAGTCATGATTAAAAGCTCTTCCTACACCACTTCAAAATTTAGCTTGATTAGATTGACAGGTAGATTTTAGCTGTGTCTTTCTGTGTGAATGCATTTTTTTTTCCTTAGTATAAACTTGTATAACACTGAATTAGCTCGCTTAGGATGGCAGATAATTGCAAGTGTTCAAATTAATGACTCTCCAGCTGAGCTGAAGTAGGTGGCTGTGTAACCTACTGCAGTTCCAAAACGAGAGCTTAATTTTAGCAATGGAAGTGATTTAAAGAAAAGTATTTTCTATATGTAGACTCCCTTTTCTATAGGCTGGTGTGCAGTTTTTCCTGTGGCTGTCAGGTGGGTCCGTTACCAATCAACACTTGAGTGTCATAGGTGACCAGCTTCTCTAATCTACTCCAGAATCTTTTTGTTAGTAGGGTCAGTTTGTTGGTTTGCCTTGAATAAATTGGTTATGCGATTGCATGAAAAGAATTTGTTGTCTCACATCTTGCTTTCTTATATCTCCTCTCATATGGCAAACTGGGCTGCTTTTTCACTTCCATTACAGAGGTTACAAAAATGGGTATGGTTGGGTTTTTATCTTCTTTTTTGCTGAATACTGGGGAGGAAGGAAAGGTTTTGGAGCTGGCTGGAGAAAGCCCCACTGTTCACGGTAGGAGCATGAGAGTCCCTTAAAACCTCACAGCCGTCTGGGTTCCCTCTGAGCCGAGAGCCTGGAACACCGGGGCTGCTCAGGATTTCCAGCCTTGCTTGACATGAACTTGCAAGCTGTTCTTTGGAATGGGTTGCGTCTCTGAGAGTTTCTTGCCTGTTCAGTTGCTGTAACCAGTTTTGGTGTTAATGAGGGAAGGATAAACTTAGGATGTGAAATCTCAGAGAGGCTGAAATCCTGGCTGGTGCTTGAGTGGTGTGGGCAGTGGAGTGAGCTTTGCATTGGGGGGTTCTCTGCAAATCCTGCTTCTCTTGTTGATCTTCATGCAACACCTGTATGGCTTCATGCTCTAAAGTGGAGTGAAGTATTTATGGGTTGAGTGTCCTCCGATGTGAGAAGTTATGACAGGGTTGTGTCATTCTGTTTCTCTTCTGGGTTTTGACCTGGTAATGCAAATGGGTGCAAGATCCATGAAAACTAATAATCTTCAATACACAGCAAAGATACGTGAGGTGAGAAATCCAGTGCTATAAAAACAAGGTAAGGGGAAGTATTACAACAGCCTGTATTTTGTTTGCTCTGCAGCTTTTTTGGTATCTTATGCTGGACCTTGAAATGATTCTTCTTTTCTAACGTTCCAGACATAGGTTATTTCCGCAGAGTCTCAGATCATAACTTCTCCTTAGTATAAATATTTCAGCACTGTGATGTTCTTGCAGTTAATATTTCAATTGGATATCTTGTCATGACCTTTCATGGGTTCCAGTCTTCAAGAAAATGTGCTCTTTTGGGATGAATTTTCTCTATGTTGTGTCATCCCAGAAGTAATTTTTCAGTGTGGAAAGCATGAACAAAATAGTTCCTTAATAGAATATGGAAAAAAATACTCTTCCAGGATTTTAAGAGTATCATTTGCTTGCCAGTAGCTGAAGTGGTTAGGGAGGGATGGGGAAATGCTTCGTCCTTAACACGGAAAAAAGAGTTGTGCTAGATTGAGAGTTGTGGTTTAATATATATATTTTTTTAAAAATAATTGCAAATAGTTTCTGAAGACCCATGGTGACCTGTGGTGTCTCTTAAATGATTCTAATCCGTCACAGTCCATGTTGTAACACTAAATCAGCCACTTTCCGTGTCCCGCTGGTGTGTGCAGTGAAGGCTGTGCAGCCCCTGAGCCCAGAGCGTGGCCCTGGCTGGGGGAGTTGTAGTACTGTACTACTTCCTGAGTAGTAATCCAGCCTCTGTGCTACTTTGTAGGCACATATAAGATACTTTGCAGTGGGTCTTTTAGTTCATGCAATTTAAAAGTTTCAACATTGTGTTTCAACATTTAGTTTCATAATTGCGGGCTTTCTTTGGGAAATACAAAAAGACTTGGACAATTTCAAACAAACTTTTAAAAATTTTTTTTTACTTGTAATTTTGGTCAAACAGTCCTCATTTAAAGCCTTTAAGGAAAAAATGTTAAATTTGAAGGTAAAATAACTGAAATAATATTTTAGTTTGTCCGTAATAAAATTATTGAGTTCTTGTCTCCTCTGCTTAAGAAAAGGAATCTATATTGCTTTAGTTTTTAATTTTGGTTCTGTTTTGGTCACTGAACTAAAACATATTTAGGTGTACCAATCAAACAGAAATCATCCTTGGGTAGAGGTTTGAAAGAACAAATTTGATTGCAAAATTTTTAGTGTCCATAGCAGGATTATTTTAACCGTCAAAATGAAGCATCTGCCCTTTCCAAGTGCTAGTGCTGAAATATTGCTTGCTTGCTTTTTTTTGAATCAGTTGTCAAGGAGGATTATATCCAAAATTGGAAAAGTAGTTATTTCGTCCGCTGACTTAATGATATAACGTAATTCTATTTTTTTTGTTTTGTTCTGACCATGAGTTTGCATTTTTTAGACTAGACATGGAAAAACTCTAGATAAATTTAGATTTTTTTTTTTTCCTGGGGTTTCCTTTTTCTATTATTCTTTTGTGGTCATCGCAAGTGTTTGCAGCTGTGCACAGGATGTGTTTTGGCGTGCTCAGTCTGCAGAGAGTAAGATGCAGACAGGAGGTTATCCGTTGATGATACTTTCTTTTGATTGTACCCTGCTATCAATGAATGAATCCAAATTTTAATTCTTTAGTTGATGCAGCATCTCTTACTTATCTGTTTTTTCAGTATTAGCATTTTATTTGTCATGACTTGCCTTAGATTTATGCTGTTTGTCATCTGCAAGAGCTTTCACAGTATGACTGCTTGCGTATTTGCAGTCAGACTTGAGAATCTCTGCGATATGATTAAAAGAGACCTGCTTTGTGTATTAAACAAAATTCAGTGGGATGTTTTTGTCCACAGCTTAGCAGGGCATTTTTTTTTCTGCAAGACAACTGTTACTAATTGGAAGCCGTCTTTTATTAGAAGAATGGTGTAAGGCAATAAATATTTGATCTGGTGTTTCACTGCAAGCCTGTTCTTGATGGAAAACATTTGGTTACCTGCTGAAGCGGTGACCAGTGTACTGGGCAGGCTGGAGTGTGCTGGGACAGTGCCCTGCGGGGCTGCTCTGGCTGCTCCTCTCCTGGCCCTGCTCTGCTTGCTTGGTTTCATCTCACCCACTGCTCACATTGCTGTGATGGACCGATAGTGGAGGAGCTGTCGGTTCAAAGCTGGAGCTCTCAAGTGCTGAAATTGTGCAAATAGTAAGCACAGACACTCAACTTTATTTGATTTTTTTTTTTTTTTTTTAATGTGGAGTAACATCACAGTTTTAGCCACTGTGTTGCAGTTGTTTGGAAAAACTTCCAAATTGAGGCAGGTTTATATCAGCTGTGGCTCTTTCTGCGTCCTATGACTTGCATTTAACCTCTTTGATTTCTCCAAGTGCAGGATTTTTACTTGGAAATTATGTAGTTGTAGATTGAGTTGATCTCTCCTTGTCTTATCCATTGAAAAGTATATCTAGTTAATCTCTTCTCCTGGGATTTTTGTTCGTGACAGATATCTCTGCAATGTTCAGCTTATTTTGGGCACATGATGTAAAAAGTTGCCAAATTAATCCCTCCCTCGTAATAAGTAATTTATACTATTAAGTAATTAGTCACGCAGAAGTCCAGACTTCTGGGACGTTCTTTCCTCGCTATTTGGAAACATTACATGGAGTAGTCAGGCTGTGGAAAATTCTCAGAAAATTTGCATTAAAATTAAATCTATATTTGTTTAAAGATCTGGCAGTATAGGTTAGTATTGTGTGGGTGTGGTGTAACACAGAGGCACAGTTAAGACACTTGCTAAAATGAATTAGTCTAGAAGTCTCAAAGGAAGCAGTAAGGAAAAAGAGAGCATTCGGCTTTTGCCAACACAAACTACTTTCATTCTACAAAGATAATATCCAAAGCCATTTACTCTTCTTACTTTGAGAAAAATGTAGTCAAAGGAAGCTAACTTTATTTATATTTGTAAAATCCATTCAAAATATTTAATGCTGATATGTACGCAGAAAATAAAGTTGACTAGGATGATAAATATAGATGGTAATATTGTCAAAATTACTGGATTGGATTTTGTGAGTCTTAAACACTTAAATTTGGGCTGGTTTTCAAGCACACTTTTCATGGCTCAATCATAAGCTAGAGTCTTTTGGTAATAAATGCATCTTCCTGTTTACTTTCAGGAGAAGAGCACTTCCAGAGTTTAGCTGTCAATGCTGTTGTTTATTTTTATTTTGGTGCAAGTAAACATGGAGCAAATTTGAAAGTAGATTCCTTCTACTCCATCCAAATGTTAGTAAAATCAAAAGCTGCACATTGTGGTAGATTCCTCTTTTCCAGGCTGGTGTAAAAACTGTAATCTTATTAAAAAGTAAGTGAATTTACTCTGCATGCAGTGTAGCACACGCTGCTATTGCCTCTGTGTTCCTTTTAGTAACCTACCTGGAGGGGTCTGGTCTGCTCTTTGTGGCCATGACTTTGTGGTTTTTCACTACATATTTTCGCTACATTTTACAAGTGTTACAGTCCTGTCTGTGTTTTGAGTTGTGGGTGTAGCTGCTGATAAAAAGCAGCACTGGATAAATATTCTAGTTAAAAATATAGATACTTTTAAAGGTAAGTTAACCTTTTATAGAAGTGTGTGGGGTTTTTTTCCTCTTTAGAAAATAAATGTTTGTTAGACACATTTCTGTTTGAAGCTGTTGTTGAGCTCACTCTTTAAATTGCATCTCACTTCAGTCTGCTTATAGTTTGTTTTACTGTGACAGTAGCCATACGTAGCAAAGAAGTATTTGTTGTCAAGGTGAAAGTTCTTGTTCAAGTGGACTGATATTTTGGGGGGGAAATATTGTATGAAAATATTTTCGGATACACAGTAATGCAGTTAATTCCAAGGCCAGGGTTGCAGACTCCTGCATCTGTAATATCTCTGGTGTCTAGGGGTCCCATATATCTTTGAAATATCACATTTTACTGTCCCCCATGTCTCATCTACAGCTTAACAAGGTTCTTCATCTGAGAGCACTTCTAATCTTGTGTGTTTTTTCCATTTATAGAGCTAATTCTTTGGCTTTCACTATTGATTACTTAAAACATTTTCAATCATCAAGTGTTTTAAAACTTGACAGAAGCAATTTCGATTTAAAATGCAAACTAGTGATGTGTAAAAGGTAATAGATATGTATTTTAGGTAAAGATAGAAAAATATGAAAGCCATGACTCATTTCAAATATTTTGCTAGCTTGTGTTTTATCAAGGACACTTGAAAAGAGATAGTAAACTGATTTATTAATACAAGTCCCATTTTGCTAATATAATCAGTTCCTTCAGGGACTTCTCATCTGCTGCTGCTGCTTAACCAGTTTTCACCTGATGCCAGAGCTGGAAGCTTTTTAAAAGGGGCAGGATGGCTTTCCTCTTTTATCATCGTTTTCTCATTACTTCTCTTTATGGAGACTTGAAAAGTAAATAGTCCCATCTGGTGTACAAGAAGGATGATAGATGAAAAGCAACAAAAAACCCCATAAAATCTTGTTCAGGCTTTTTAGTCGCATGAGGCCCTATGTGTGGAGACTAAGGGCTCATCCATGAGGAGTTTTCCACTTTTTTTTTAAAAGCAGTTTTGTTATCAAAAGACATCAGTCAAGAAAAGCACTGTACAAATGTTAAATTCTGTCTAGGTAGAACTGATGCACTTAAAACAGGAAAGGATATTAAGCCCTTTTTGGTGAAATCTTTGATGGACAGACCATCTGTAAGGAGCTGGCGACTGAAGAGCAGGATAGAATCCCTTTCCATATGGTTGAAAAACTTGGAGTTTTTGCCATTTGATTTGTTTCATGCCCTTTTGAATATGTTATATTACTCTGTGTGTGTGTGTGTGTGTCCTCCTTAGAATCTCCCCACTTTCTGGGCTTTTCTAGAGTGCCTTCTACAACCTGCTCAATTAATTCCAATTTTCTTAGAGTTAAGATAACTCTGCCAGCAATGAATTTTGCTGTTGTGTGCACAGCTGCAACATAGAATTTACACGTTTCAGCAAACTTAAGTTTCATGTGCACTATCATGTGTGTCTTTAGACAGTGGCCTGCTGTGAAACTGTGGAATTGTAAGACGACCTTTCTTGGTTTTGTATTTTTTATCCTGAGCCATTCGTAATAATGTTATTTACCTAATAGTAATTTAAAGGTATAATGCCTGAAACTTCATAAATTGAAATATTAAAGAAAAATATTGTGCGATCATTTAAACTGTTTCTCTGTAAAATTTGCTATGCAGCACAGTGTCAAGCTATGATGGAGGAGATTTTTGTCAACAAAGGTTATTTTAGCAAACAGATTCATGTACAAATATTATAATTGTCCTTATTGGTATTCAAGTAGTACATGTGGAGATTTTATTGCTGTGGTGTCTTGAGAGAAGTGACATTGTGAAATTGGATTTAAATGGCGAGATGGTTTGCAGACCATGCTAATGAAGGCAATTCCTGTGCAAAGTCAACAGACTTTGCAAGATTCTTCTTCACTGTTCTTTGTTTTACGTGATTGAGGCTTGTGTCTGGTTTTGGAGTTTCTCTTTGCTCTTGGTTGATCCAAAGAAATGGCCTCGTGTAGCCTTTTTCTCTGTTAAGTTATTTGGATTAAACCCACGGAGGAGCTTCAGAAAGCTGTGCATTTGGCTGCTCAGCGGGGGGTTTGGAGACACGAGCATCTAAGTGGGAATTCTCTGAGCAGGACAACAGAAAAGCCAGGGCACATTTCAAATTTCCAGGTGGTAGGCATCTGATTTCAAACTGTAGGTTAATAGTTTAATCAAATAATGATTTCCAGGCCTGAAACTCCGGTGTTCTGGTATCAGTATTGCCTTCACAAATTAGCAGGTATTGCTTCTTTTAAACCACTCGTCTCTTACTGTTTCTTTTAAGTGGCCAGTGTTCTCTTGTGTGCAGCTGTTAATGTATGGTGGTGATTTTTGACTCTCATTGGCACAATATCACTTCAAAAGCTCGAGATTTCTTCCAGGAAGCAATACATAGCATGTCCTTACGGTATCTGTATCCATGCCTGTATGGTCGCGGAATAAAAATAATTAAACAGTCTTTGGAGTAGGGATCAAGACTCTAATTGTACCTCCTCTAAGATGTGTGTTGTGGTTACCGGACAATCGTCTTGCTTTCTGTCTTTGACCCTCATTTCTTGAAGTCTTTTCCATGTGGTTACAGGAAAGAAATGCAAAGCACTCCTGCCTCAGGAGAGTTTATAATCAAATGGCAAGAGGCTCTTATGGGAAATGGGAGATTGGCTCTAAACCCATTTGGGTGGAAGAATATACGGACTACAGATCTCCTGCTGCTTGAGCAAGTGTGGCACCTTGCAGAAAGGCAGTATCAGCTTACTTGTAAGAATAAACAGTTTATCGTGTAAAGCCAAATCCCATTACGCTTGCTTGGAGCATGACCCCTTGGATGGGTTCTGCACAGGGCTTTGAAGAGGTGTGTTGAGTTAGAGAAACCTTGCTGGGCTTGTTGCACAGGCTGTGGTATACGCCCAAGCAGAATTTTAGAACTTGAACACCCAAGCTAACATGTGCTGTACAGGTTACTGTACTTGGGAAGCCCATTGCATCTGCAAGGTAGGATATAAGGCGATGAATGTGTTGCGTTTTGAGTGGGAGCTTGCACAGGATTGCTGTGGCTCAAGTAGTGGACAGTAATTCAGAACCATCATGAAGAGACAGCAATTTGATGAACAAAAACAAGGAAGAAAAGCCCTCTGAAAAATAATCCTGCTATATATATTTTTTTTTTTTTTTTCCTAATTTTGTACAACTTGAAGTTGAACCAGATAGAGACCATTGTTGTTTCAGCCTAGTCCTGACTTTGCAGAGAGCTTCAGGTTTTACTCCCACCTCCCTGCAGAGAAGTGGTGGTTTCTGTTTGTTTTTAAAGTTGCGTTGTGTCTTTCCAGCAGGGCCAGTGTTGGAGGTACATCTTGTCCCTGTTTGTGTGTGCATTTAGGAAAAGTGTTCTATGCATGAAATTGCTTTTAGGAATAGGTCATTAGGAATAGCTGAGGGGCAGGTGTTAGCCCAGATTTGCTCTACAGAAGTTGAAGACGTGCTGACGTTTGTCCTCTAGTGCTTTTCTCTGCTTGTGCTTGGCTAACTTGTCTTTGCATGGAGCTGTCAGCAAAATGACAAGAATACAACTTGTGTTGGGCCACTGCGTTTCTGTTGTACTTTTTAGAGCAGCTAAACAACTGTATTGCTGACAAAACAGTTGTCCCACTATTCCTCATCCTTTTGTTAAAATTGCAGTTATGCTAGAACTAGGGCATACAGCTTGGCAGGTTACATACAGAATGACATTGTTGTGGACAGGAAAGAAGTGGAGCAAAAGCACATGGTCATGGTTTGTGGTTTGCAGACGGATGTTCTGTTAATGACATTCTCGTTAGAAATTCTTACCCTAAGTGCTGTTTCCTTTTGGCTTTAAAATGGTCTGCGTGACTAATACGTAAGTAACTTTCAAGTGACATTGCTTTCATGTTGTAGCCTCGGAAACATCTAGTCTAGGTGAGAGAGCACACACAAGGAATCCTATTAGTGCATCTGAGACCATTGTGGAGAGCCTGTGGCTGTCTTTCCAAAGATCTCCCGGGCAGATCAGCACAGAGCTACTTTGCAGTTTCGGGGTGTGAGTTTGAGGTAGATGTGACTCTTGAGATACTTCTCCACTGATAGTTGAGATTAGTAGAGTTAACTCAGAGGGAACCTGCATTAGTGGCTCCTTCCATCCCATTTGTGGTATGAATGTCCCCTACAAAAAATCATATTTTGTTTGTCACATCCTTACACCTGCGTAGATGCCAGAGGATGGTATGTGAGATCGTCCTGCCTTTTGCAGAAGATATTGCAGGGCAGTCACTGGGGAATATCAGCACCATACATAGATATATTGAGAGATAGTAAGGGGGGTGTGTGTATGTTTCTCTAGATACCTGCACACATATGTATGGAGACTTTGTGGACTGCTTTCGCATACTTTGTAGCTTATCTTCTAAAGTAAATCTGAAGGTTATGATTATCCAACAGCATTTTTTGCCATGTTTACCTTTTTTTTCACCTTTTCTCCTTTTCTACTTCACTGAACCAATAGGCCTACAGAAACATTTCAGGAAGCTGACCGTGGAGAAATAAAGGACGACATCTGAATGATCAAGGTTGAATTCAGGTTTTCACCTTTGGGATTTTGTAAATCAGTTCTGTGTTACAGATTTTAATAGAAGCCGGCTTACACCTTTATACTCATGTGTACAGTGCCTTGCTCTCTTACTGCTGAGTGCCCCAAATTCTGTGTGGGGAAAACTGAGTTCACGGCTCATGAAATGACCTGTGCCTGCCTGTTTCCATGGGAGTCCCTCCTGCCTCTCCTCAGTGCGATGTTGCAAGGAAGACGAGCAGTGATTTACTGGAAGACTGTGGTCCGGTGTTGGTTACGGCTTTACGATATCTTGAATATCAGGATTTGTTCCCTTGTGGCAGGGATTGCTGCTCTGAAGGAGACAGGGTGTGCCTCGTTCCCCTGTGAATCAGATGGTAGTCAGACACACTTTGCCCTTCGTGTGGAAATCTGGCTTGCCCGTGGTATCTTTTTTTCATGTGACTTGAATACTTACTTCAAGTGACAGTGGTAGAATAAATCTGATCACTCTGAATAAAGCCTTGTGTTTGCAAAAGTTAATTTTTTAAAAAAGCTCACTGTTATTAGATTGTGCATTTGGAGAACTGAAGGGTTTTGTCGACTTTTGTTCATTTTTGAACTTAACCTTTTTTGTGTCACCTCTCATGTTTTTAAGCTCCATTTTAACGCAGGAGTACCTATATGTTTAGTTATGAAAGCCAAGCTCCCTGTCACCGCAGGAGCGCTGCCGAGGGCGAGCCTGGAGCTGGAGGGGCAGGTCTGAGGTGCAGGAGGTGCCCGTGGGTCCCTGCCCTGACCCATGGGTGGTGACATTCCTGACGCCCAGTGTGGCCAGGACATCTTGGTGCAGTAGGGATGTGAAGCCTTCTGTTGGAGACTTGCGGCTGTAGTGCTTTAATATTCAGAGACCAGAAGCTGCTATATATATTTTTTTTTTTTTTTTCCTAATTTTGTACAAAAAAACATGACACTTTTTTTTTTTTTTTTTTTTAATGAGTCAGGAGACTTCTTGCTGAGCAGGCCATAGTATTTTTAGATATGCTGATTTTCTGTCTGAACACAGTCTTTTTATGTAAAACGCATCTTTCATTTGGCTGTTTTTCTTGCAGTCTGGCTGTGTGTGTGCTGGGCAGCCTCCCACACCACAAGCAGCTACGCAGGCTGTTACCTGCAACAGTTTGGCTTTTGTTTTCTTTGAAATACTGAGTTTAATAATGAAATGGTTTTAACTTTTTTTGCTTGTTAAGGCACTTCTGATCTAGTCGTGGGTTTATGTAGCCTTCGGGCTCCAAAGTTCCTCTGTTGATTCAGCTTTAAAAATCTACATGTCCCAGTTCCGAATTTGCAGGGGAAGGTAGAGGGGGTGAGTCAGTATTTGCTGGTTTTCTTATTAATTTTCTTGTGGAACTAGAAGCCTCTTAAAACAATGTTGGTACAGTGAACAGTTTTATTCTGCGCGACAGGTTATAGAAACATCAGATTGTGGAAGTCTGGATGTGTCTTTTAGGAACTAGATATTTAGGAAGAAAATTTAAAAAAAATTTATAACTTGAGTCCACAAAATCTGAGTTGCATGCCCTGAGTTCAGACACATACAGTGCATAATGCTGATCTCATCAGGGGTGAATTTCTTTCTGGTATTTAGTTTTGTGGGTTTTTTTTCTTTCCATTATTTCTCTTATTTTGCCTGTGAAGTTTTTCAGTGAACGTTCCTGTTGATCAATATGAACTCAAGCGTTTTCTTGCGCGATTCCTCCCAACTGTTGCAGTGTGTTACAGACGAGATCGGGTTTACAGCTTTAAAAATACTTACTCGTGCTGAGCCTTTTTGGTGTTAGATGAGGTCCTGTGCTGTGTGACTTAGAGAGAAATATACCTTCCTTTTGAGAATGCTGTTTTTCCTTGCCCAGCACTAATGGACGCAATTGTGCAGGCATTAGCGGGCACGTGAGCAGACTCTGAACCGCTGCATCAGTGGCACCGCGGCAAAACCCGCGGCAAAACCCGCGGCACCAGCGCTTCTCTTCCAGCCAGCAAAATCCAGCCTCTCACTGTGTTTGCTGCAAGGCGTTTTGCTGTGTTATCAACATCAATTTACAGATTGTTAAAGTCAGTAGTGCCTTATACCACCTGAGATCTCCCGGGTTTATATCCGAGTGCTGAAAGCTGTGGAGGTGCTAGTACAGTGTTTTGTGCTTTTGCCGATGGTGCTAATTTAGCCAGTACAGCTGCCTGACTGTGCAAAGAAAATAAGAGTGTTGTCACGTCTGTGTTGGTTAAAAACTTGTATGTAGGCTGCAGCTCTTGAATGTCGCGTGCATTTTGGTCTGCACATTTTCAAATTTGCCTCTGCTGTTGTTAACTGTTTTCCAACAACACTTCTAGCAGCTGGGTGGTTTTGTAGTTACTTCTCATGAATACATTGGTAGTTTCTTCAGTTTTCTCACATCATAACAATGAAAATGCTGTATATATCCATAGCAAATTCTGGAAATTGGGGAGGGTGGAGATGTGTGGTTCTTTTCCTCTTGCTTTCCTTACTCTTATTAAACACATTTGCAAGACTGTTTTCAGTGTGTTAAATGGAAATTCTTTTGCTACCACTGTAATTATCAGGTGTCAGTACTTGCCGCCTACGACGTTACATCTTGGGAAATGCTTGTGAAGAAATGATGGCCAGCCCAGCCATGTGCCCAGCCGGCAGGCCATGGGAAAGGGAATCTTTTCTCTCATAGTTAGCAGTTACAAAAACACTTACACCACTCTTATTATATGAAAATACTCCCATAGAAATGCTAAGGGAAGAAGCACTCTGGCTCTAAGTTATACTTCTAAGCTTTGATATTGAATTACATACTTTGTGTTCTGTAGTAACGTTTTACTAGAGTAGAAGTTAGCAATGATGCTTGGTTTGTGGTAGAAAGCATTGTTTTTCCTTTTAGAAAAGGTAAGTTCTTTGAGTTTTTTCAGGAAATTCAGCGGGTATTTGTGGGAAGGGAGTTCACTAAAAAAAGGGAGATGTCTTTGGTATTTGTGGTATTAAGTATTATAACCTGACTTTTTTTGCTTCAATAGGTATACAAAGCTTGGATATGCCGGTAATACTGAACCTCAGTTCATTATTCCTTCCTGTAAGTACTTATTACTTGTGTGTGAATGCTGAAGTTACACTTGGAGTTTCTATAACACGCTATGTAAAAAAAAAAAAAGAAAAAGTCAAAAATGGGCGACTTGTAAAGACCTGAATGGTGCCACAAAGTGATAGCATGGCTCTGTTCTGTTTAGAAAGATACATTTGTTATAATGGTATACTAATATTTGAAATTAATATCTTGGAAGTTGAAACCATATTGAAATATAGTAGTGTGGCTATATTTGCTTTTTAGCAGGTTTTCCCCTTATTAGGGACTTCTCAGGTTGAAGTTCAGTTGAGGTTAACTAGAAAAAAAAATAAAATCAGATTTTTAATATCTCTAGGGTTTACAATGTTGTACTTCCCAGATATTTTTAGTATTACAGTCATGTTCCTTAATTCACTATG
This sequence comes from Pampusana beccarii, assembly GCA_013399365.1. Classification (NCBI taxonomy): domain Eukaryota; kingdom Metazoa; phylum Chordata; class Aves; order Columbiformes; family Columbidae; genus Pampusana; species Pampusana beccarii. The sequence continues at coordinate 483,231 of VWYH01006325.1, read as the reverse complement.
TTTTGTAAATAGAACAAGAAATCATTTAACTTATTTTTTTAGCATGTAAAATTACTTATTCGCTCCCTGTCTTCTGAAGTGATTCTCCCACCTGAAGTGACACAGCTCTGCTCCAGAGAGTGGAACTCAATGGGCTTCCTTTGGAAATGCTTCACCTTTTGACCCCTACACCACTTGGCGTTTTGTCATTGTTCATCTGTGCCAAAATAATCACATATTACATCCTGGTAAAAAGGAATAATTAGTACACCCAGTTTTCCTTGTAAATGCAACAGGAAGAGAGCTAGAACTAGTAATACTTAAGCAATAGTAGCTGTAAAATAGAACTTGGTAGTTTGAGCTCTATGCTAATTTTTCTAGAAAACATGCTTCAAAAAGCAATTTTTGTGGAAAGCAAAGGTTAATTAACTTAATGCATTCTCCTGTTTTCATGCAAGTGCAAGGATCCTTTCAATCTCTTTTATATGTAGTTCTTCATTCATTTGGTTTTTCAACTGAATTTCATTTGGTTTACCTCAGTGGTATATAAACTATGTTCTACAGTTTTGTTTTTCACATGAAAACTAGTTTTAACATCAGGTATTTTTAAGTTACTGACCATTGAAAAAAACCCTTACATTGCTCTTTAAACTTCATCGCTATCTTTACATTAAAAATAGCCAAATGCTTATATTATAGAATAATATAAATCAGATAAACAGAGCTTACGTACTTTTTCTGCATCTTTGGATTTGGTTTATTTAATTAAAAAATTGCTTTCTTGTCCAGAAAAGGAGGAGAGATATCGTACTGCTTTAAACAAATTCCGTGAATAAAATGAACTGCCAGATCATTAGGAGAGCAATTTGTAGAAGAAGAAAGAGGGAAATGAGATTTTTTGACAGCTTTTTTAGTATAGTGTGGTGTATTTAAAAAAAAAAAAAAGTGCTCTAGTCTAGATGCCCCTACAGCTGAAATAGTCCTGGACTGCGATTCTCTTAATGAAAAAGGCATTTTTCTCGTTTTTACTGTAATCCAAGTTAGATTATTTTACTAAATGCACCAGTTTGCATTAATCCTCTGCCTCAAATGATACAAAATAGCACTGGTGTAAGCCACATTAGAGAAACAAAAATAGAATCTAGCGGTACCTAGTTTCAAAGTAAAATATTACAAAAACCTGTGGATCTTTTTTGAAGAAATTTGGTGTCTTTAATTTCCTTAATATTATGCACAGAGGAACAGCGGTTTGGTTTCTCCTTTGACTTCCAGCAATGGTGGTTGCACGTTATCAGTTTGATTCTCTATAAAAGTGTTTGCTGTCGAACAGGTTGGAACAGCATTCCTTCTGCCTTGTTCTCCTCTTGCGTATCTTATTCACTCCTGCTCTTAACAAATCTTTATCTCTTACGTCGTGTTCTTGATTTAATTCTGAATGTGCTTCTGTAGAGATGACAAATGCTTGCTTGAAAAGTAGATTAAAATATATTGAGCCAATTTTTTGAAGAGACCTGGGTTCACTGCTTTCTTCTCTGGCTGCTCTTTAGATCTTAATTTTCCTTGATTTTTATTCACTTAACCCCTTTTTCCTGCTGTGTGCTAAAATAGGAATCAATTTATTTCCATTACTCAGTAGTTCTTCTGATTTGTCATCTATTTCGGTTTATCTATGACCGTTTACATGTTAAATGGCCTTTCCTTTACCTTTAAAGGAAAAAAAGGCTTGAGTAGCGGTTGAGCACAGAAATTGATTTGATGCAAGTATGTCCTCTCTTTTTCTGAAAACTCTTTAATTCTGGTGCCAAGCAAACCAAAGGCAAACGCTCTGAGATGCCATTGGAGTGCTGCCCATCTTCAGACACCACGATTACAGCGAGATTTATTTTCCTGTTTGTATTTTCTGGATATGATCCTTGATTCAGGTTGTTTCCTTCTCATTGCTGACTTTCAGAATGAGGACTGAACAGGCTGGCTTCCAAGAAATCGAAATATTGAGAGCTCCCATCTAGTTTTAAGCTTGTAACAGTGTGAAGACACTTTGATTTAAAAGTTCCTATAATCCTGTGGCAAGAAGATAGCATCTTGAAACTTCTTGAGAATAACACACGTCTGGACAGAAAAAATTCCCAAAATGTGTGAGCTCTGTAATGAGGACCTGAAAAATATTTGGCAAGATTCTCCTTTTCCCTTGCAGCAAACAACAGACCGGCCTTGCGACATCTCCTTCCCCACCATTTTAGCTTCTCCTTCCTATCTCCCCCCAACCCTTCGTGTTTTTGGCTTCCTCCAGCCTTTTGCTTCCTCTCTGCTCTCCCGTAAGCTGCTACACAAGTTGCAGGATGATTCAGTTTTCTTCCTGAAGAGCTCAAAATAATGTTTGCTGGTTTATCCTGTTGAGTCTTTCACAACTCTTCAGTTTCTCTGGCTGCACAGCTCTGTATTTGTTGCTCTTTATGGGGAAGGAGCATCAATGAACTAACGGTGTTGATTTCCGGATCCTGTGGCTGGTGGGCTTGAGGCTGCAGCAGATGTTCTCATGACTCTTTAAAATCGTAGTTGTGAGCAAACAGAACTGCTTACCAAAGATAAAAATTAGTGAAATAATTCTGCCTTTGAAAGAGGTTTTGGATTGCGTCCTTTGAATAATTGAGGCTGATAGTAATGCTTTTTATGTATATGAATTTCCTCATTTGTGTAGAAGATTGTGTTTAAAGGCAATTAGTAGGAGTTGAAAAAATACAGCAGGTATCGCTGACTCTGCGACCCTGGTAGCCGGGGGGCTGATGCAAAAGATGAGGGAAGGGAACATCTGTGTTCCTGTGATAACTAATCACTGATCCATCTTTCCAGGATCCTGTATTTAGCCTTAGCCAGTATTTTTGTGATAAGAACTTTATGATGAGTACTTATCGTGGAAGGAATAAGTTGCTAAGATACATGCTCGTAACTTTTTCCAGTTATTCCTTAAGTGAAGGAGAGATTTATAGTCTTGCTTAAAGGAAATTCCTCATCCTGTTCCAAACTATAAGATAGGAGTAGGATTCAGAGGAAGAAATTAAATGTGGACTTTGTGAAAATCTGGTTTAAGGCATCTAAAGGTGCATCATGTGGCTGTATGAATTTCTGTTCCTTTAAAAACACTCCTAATATTTCTGTCCGATTTTATTTTTCTGTGTGCTTTTTCTCCTACTTCTTTCTTCCTGCCTTCTTTTGCACATGTTTTTTGCATATTTAGTTGCTCTTCAGTCCCTTTTGTGTAACATATCTCACTTTTATGATATGTCCAGAAATCAGATTGGTGCAAGTGAAGTAAAACATCCACTAACATAGTGGCAACATGTGGTTTTTGTTTGGTTGGGTTTTGTTGTTGTTGTTTTTTTTAATCGCTCTTTGTGCAACTTCTAGAACTGCATCTTTTTTTCTTTTTTAGTTAGTAGAGTATACAGAAACTTAGCACACTTGTTGAATACAACGAGATCTGTAGGGATACCCTACCTTAGTGATTATTTTTTACTTTATCTCCCTGATTGCATTTGTCTGTCAATTAGATCTGTATGGTGTTACTTTATAAATCCCTATTATGTTTACCTATGATTGGGATTCAAATTATCTGTTTTTATTTAGCTTTTCTGTGCTTATGCCTGAAACAAAGGATGAATACAATTACAGTGTGTTCCTATTCTTGAATGGTGGGGTTTTCTTTTTTAGTGCAGAATATCTAATCTCTGGTATTGTTTGTGTTCTCTGTTAAAGGTATTGCTATCAAAGAATCAGCAAAAGTGGTCGATCAAGCACAAAGGAGGGTTTTGAAAGGTGTTGATGATTTAGACTTCTTTATTGGGGATGAAGCAATAGAAAAACCAACTTATGCAACCAAGGTATTAAGAGAAGTGTTTCAAATAACTTTCCATTTGGTTGGGTTTAACATCAGCTATACAGTAAACAGCTTTTTGTGAATGCTTTTTGGTTAACTTTAATCTTATTTTCTTCTTAACTCTGTTTTAATGGAGAATAAGGTTTGGTATTAGTTTTGTTGATCTTCAGGACCCTGTGGGAGTTTGCAAAAAAGCATGTGAATATGGGAGAGTGTTAAGCAGAAATATCACATTCTTTGGTGTTCTTTGGCATCTCCTGTCAACAAGGTCAGAGTCAGGATACAAGGCTGGGGAAACCTTTGATTTATCCTCGTGCCACCGTTCTGTGTGCTGAGACAAGCGCCATGTGTTGTCTCTGCTGTTCAGGGCTGGAGTCTGAATTTGGAATGGATGTCAGAGCGGGATAGGGAAAAACTAATGCAGGGTTTCTTGCGTATGTAGATCATATGCTTTTACTGCAGTTCAAAACACTGATTACTTTTTTCTTTTATTCTTGTGTTTCCTATTCTATTTTGATTTTTTTCTGCAACAGTGGCCCATCCGCCATGGTATAGTTGAAGACTGGGACTTGATGGAGAGGTTTATGGAGCAAGTAATCTTTAAGTATCTAAGGGCAGAACCCGAAGATCATTATTTTCTTCTGGTAGGTAAAATTATGTGCTACTTATGAAATTGCAGATGACTAGTAAGAGTGTGTGTGCTGATTTATGTAATCGTTCTTAAATATTAATATGCTTATTTTGAAAACTAAAGTAAATATAAATTACCTGAAACTTTCGTGACCTGGCTTTTTAATTTTCTGAAGACATCAGAATATTGAACTGCAAATTCCTTTCTGTTCTTGTTTCCTTCCAAATTGCATCTGCTCCATCCTTTTTTTTCCCCTATTACGTAGCCACTGAATTCAATGATCAATTTATGTTTTTGAGGCAAAAAAGTACTTGTGTGTTTTGACTTGATGTAATTGCAATTATTTTGTTTTTACAATGCTGCCACCTGGATGATGTGTCTAGAGAGTGAATTTTTGTCGTCTTTTGTGAAATCAGGAATGGTTGTCCTATTTGGGCAGATTTGATCTGACTCAAGGTCAACGTTATTCTGAAGCATCTGTTGTTCCTTAGTATTTTATTTAAGGCCATTGAAATAGACAGTTTGTTTTATTGTGATGTTTATAGAGCAAGTTTGGAGTTGGAGGTGTTGTCCCTACTTGTTAAAGAACTTCTAATGCAACAATCTTCTCAAAGCAGGTCTGATTAGGTCCATTTGCTTAAGGCTGTGTCCAGCCAAACTTTGAATATCTCCAAGGATCAAGATGCTGTAACAGCTCTGGGCCCCTTTTCCAATGTTAGACCAGCCTTATGTTACCTTTTTGCCTCCTAATACCTCCTTAGGATTTCCCATGGCGTAGTTTGTCTCCATGGCCTCTTGTCCTGTCAGTTTTGTGACGAGTCTGGCTCCCTCCTCTCTTTACTCTCCTATTACNTTTTCTCTCGTATTACCCAGTTTATACATCAAAACAGTGATTTTAATTTTTTTTTTTTTTTTTTTTTTCTCCTCTCTTCTTAGATATTTATTCTGTGGCACTATCCAAAGTGCTCTTTCAGAGAATATACTTAATATTAAGTATTTTTTGTATTTTAATGAAAATTATAGCGTACTATCATAGTGTATTGTATGTTGTTGCTAGCTTCTCTCAGTTAAGTACATTTCTACAGTTGATGATATCAACTTGTTTTATAGTGATTGCCTTCTGAAGCAAAACAGCTTTTTTCTTTAATGAATCACTGAGAAATTTTAATAATTGTCATTCTTTAAATGTGCTAAGCTATATCCTTTGACATTTTTAGGTTCATAGTCCTTGATTCTTTCAAGTGAAATCAAAAGTTGTAATGAGCTAACGAACCCACAAAGGGGCCATCATTTAAAGTCTTAAGCAGTAATTACTATCATCTTTTTACTGCAGTTCTGGTTTTGTTTTCACTGGAATCATCGTGGTTTTGCAGTGCAGTTTGCATAAATCCTATTGTTGTCAGAGGAGTTTATAGATTTTCTTAATTGCACCCTTTATCTTTAAAAAGCACCCTTTGCACATTACTGTCTTTACACGCCATTGTTGTTGAATGTCTCATCTTACAAAACTTAGGATTTGTTGACTTTATTTAAAAAGCGATTTGAATGCAAGTAAAACTTTTTTCTTTTTGTCTCGCAGACTGAGCCTCCATTAAATACTCCAGAAAATAGAGAATATACTGCTGAAATCATGTTTGAGTCCTTCAATGTTCCAGGGCTATATATTGCTGTTCAGGTAAGGGCAGGGCTGTTGAAAGTTAGAGTTACAGTAATTCTCTGTGAGTTGAAACTAATTTCACTGTGAAAACTATATGAGTGGTGTTTGAAATACTTCACTTTTGGTTTCACCACTGGGTGTTCGATATGCATCGAATCTGTGTTCTGTTACCTGTATAGAAAGCAGCCTCTAAGCAGAAAAATGTACCTGTTGCTTCTTAAATTTTTAAACAAGCAAACGAAACAACAACACACCATATCATAATAATGAATAGTATTACTGGTATTAGGCCAAGAATTGAATCCCTCTCGATATGAAGTAACAGAAAAGTTGTTTGTTTGAATGTGGCTTAAAAGCATCAGGAGTCAAAAACCACATTTATGCAGCGTCTTTTTTGTGAGCTGTTGTGTACACATACATAATATTATTAAATCAGTTTCTGTGGTGTAAGTTACCAGAAAGGTGTCAGTCTGGGTGTGTTGGGAGGGATGCTAGAAGGTGGGATCTGCAATGCGGTGCTTGTATGAAGGTTTGGTTTTTTGTACGTGTTCTTTTCCAAGGCTGTCCTTGCCTTAGCTGCGTCTTGGACGTCAAGACAAGTAGGAGAACGAACACTGACTGGTACAGTTATAGACAGTGGCGATGGTGTCACTCATGTTATTCCTGTGGTGAGTATACCTCAAAACAATTAAACTGGAGAACAGTTTGTTCTATAACTTCTCTGAAATTTACACTTACACAGACTGACTTCTAGCTAGAAATATTCAAACATGTCACATAGTTTCCAGGGTTGGGGGGGGGTTTGTTTATTTTGTAGCACAGAAACTCTCAACTCTTCAGCACCCAGAGTTTGTCAGGGTATACTGTCTTCCAGTGATTTAGCTGAGAAGGTGATTTGCCAAGGCTGTGCTAAGTGTGAAATTGTATTCCTTTATCATATTTCCAGTTTGTTTTGCTGGTAAGAATAAATGCGCTTTTCACAATAGTCAGCCCAAAAAGTTTGGAAACTTTTTATTTAATTCAGCCAATTGGTATAGAAAACATAAATAATACAAAATATTTGAGGGCAGATATAGTATCATTTACAATTTTTCCCCATCTGTTGACCAGTATTTAGTAGTATGATATCATACAGCAGGGATACAAGCAAAAAGAAAAAAGTTCCTACTTGACTGAAAAAAAACCCAAACAAACCCAAAACTAAAACAACCAACCAAACAACACAAACCAAAACCCCAACAACAAACTTCTAATGTTAATTATTAAGCAAAAACTGGTATAATCGTGATATTTTATTAAATCATTAACATGTACAGCTGCAGTTTCTTAACCATCAAATTACTGTTTTTGCTGTAGGTGTGTTTCCTTTTACAAAGCTACATATTTGAAAGTTTATAGTTGGAGCACTTGCTAGTGTTCTTTATTTCAAGTGTCTGGTTGTATGTCTCTCTGCCCATCTTTCCTTGGGAAGTGAAATGCGTGTCTAGCTACCAGATGCCGTTTTCTTTTCAAGATGAAGTTAGATTGCAATTTTTAAGATTGAAATCTATACAAAGCTGTATCATGCCACAGTAACCTCAATTTGTTTAAATGTTTTTTTAAACCAAATAGTAGCATTGGTGGTGATAAAATATATGCTGTGATGTGGCAATTTCTTTTTAATCTTGGTGGAATATAGTGGTTAAATCTTTGTTCAGACGGTTCATCCGAGATGGCATGTTTTTAATAAGAAGTAGGAAACAATTGACATTCAAAACCTTGTATAGGTAAACTTTTAAATTTAAATTTAAATTAAATTAAATTTAAAAATTGTATTTAATAGTTCAAATTGCTCTTTTAAACAGTTGAACTTTTCCCGATCTGTGGGTTTGTTTTGTTTAATTGAAATGAGAGTGGATATTCTGTTGTCACTCATTAAGCTTCTTTGTAGAATGATACTTGCTTGATTTCTGGAATTTTTAAAGATGTTGAACAAATTGACATCAATAGTATACCATTTTTATAATAAAATGGATAAAGAGGAGTTAATACAGTTATCGCTATAGTGAAGCTAACAATACCGGTATTTTTTTATGCCTACGTTATTTTCTATGGTAGAACATTTTATATGAACGTAGGGTGTATATAGGAAGTTTTAAGCATTTAATATTGCTGTGATGTCTGGATTCGTCTGTTCGGATGTAGCAGGTCTGGTGAGGCTGAAAGCTGGTCTTGAATGCTTTTGGTTTCTGTGTTTAGACCAGATGTGTGTAATGCCATGATACTGGCCCCCAGGACAAGTGTGACTTATAAGGGGAGACTGATGGATGAGCATGGGCCGGTCTGATGTTCTAAGCGTCTCAATTAATGTGCTGAAATGATGCATTTTCTCCCTGCTTTCAGAAAATTAATTTTGGTTCATGTGGATTGTAACGTCTTACATCAGTGGCTGTGACTGCAGAGCCACATCATTTATTCTAAAATAATATTTCACGATACAAGGTTCCTTGACCTTTTTGGTAAGAGTAACCTCATTTTGAAGAGAAAATAAAGGCCAAGGAATAGTGAGTATAGCTATTTGTCTGCCTTATGTACTAGTGACTTTTCTGTTCCTCCTAACCTTGTAAGAATTATGAACCAATGCAAAATGAAACACTAAAGAAAAATAAGGCTTCTGAAGAATTGGATTTTTGGTAATTAAAATGAGCCAGTGTGTTAAAGGGCTTCAGTCTCACAATCGCAGGTAGTGAAAAGGAATTTAGACTCCATGTCTTTATCTCTCCCTCCTAAGCTTTGTTGAAAGGAGCTCTTGTCAATATCTTTCTCCCAATTAATTTTATGTACAGGCTGAAGGATACGTGATTGGCAGCTGTATCAAACACATTCCAATTGCTGGGCGAGATATAACATACTTCATTCAGCAGTTGCTGAGGGAGCGAGAAGTAGGAATTCCTCCGGAACAATCCTTGGAAACAGCTAAAGCAGTGAAGGTAAAGTGAACGTTGCAGTTGTTAAGGTTATTTTAGATCGCAGCTTGATATCTGTTTGTAAAATACAATAATCTTTTAAACCCATTGTCCTTCCAAATAAGGATGCTTTGTCTCTACATTATTTAGACATTTCTATATTATTTAATAATATCAAACACCTTACATTTAAGATGTATTGTTGGGTTATACTCAGTTAGGCCTAGAATTTCACTCTTCACTTGTAGTCTTCCCTTTCTCCTCCCTTCATTGTTATTATTATTATTATTGTAATATTCAGTAGGAAATATTCTTGATGGGATGTGCAATGTAAAGAGCTGTAATTACTCTTTTACATTGATATGTTCTTTTTCATAGTACAAAGCTATTCTGAAAGACATTCAGCTTAAAAGTACACTTAAACCTTGTTTCTATGGCAATTCTTCAATATGCTTTAGAACTCATTTCTCACCATCATATACGTTCAGAGGAAAAATAGAAGAAAAGTAATTTAGCTCAGCAAGATGTGCTGCTTTCAGTGCCGCACAGAAATGATTTGTAGTAGCAAAGCCATTATCTAACGGTATACAGTAAATGTCAGTTCAGCCGTTTTGGGGGCCTATTCTGTATCTACCAATTTAAAACTCCTATTCTTGAAAAAAGTGTAGTAATTTAAACCTTTTAAGTTCATACCGTCTTTTCTGCTATACTTAAGAAGATACTTCTAACTGTACATATTCATTTTTCAGGAACGCTTTAGTTATGTTTGCCCTGACTTAGTAAAAGAATTTAACAAGTATGACACAGATGGTACAAAGTGGATTAAACAGTATACTGGAATTAATGCTATCTCAAAGAAAGAATTTACCATTGATGTTGGCTATGAGAGATTCCTGGGGCCAGAGATTTTCTTCCATCCTGAGGTAAGTTGATTTAAATCGTCTACACTTTGGTTTAGGTGCATTTTAGATGATAGCATATAAATAGCATTCGTAAACTTCTAAATAAGTAGTTATCCTGACTTGTGTTTCTCCTCATTTGTAGATAGATAACCAGCTATTGGAAGCCAGTGTGGTTTTGATTCTTGATTGTTAGTAATTTTTATACAAATTCAGGCTGATACCTAAACAAAGCACTATAGTTGAAATTTTTAAAGCAAATGGATTACTAAATTTACATTTTCTTCTTGAAATATTTAATAGAATTTCGAGCTCTCACCACATTGTAGTCTGTTGTCGTACTTGTCTGTTGTCTTGCCTTTATGCCCTCAGTCTCTCTTCTACTGTTGGGAAAAACTAAAAGGGAATACAGCCTTTTTTCTCCCTCTCTGCCCTCTCTGCGTTCTCCTGTTGCAGATTTTTTCCCGTTACTCTGTTTTGCTCTGGTGCTCAGCATCTGAGAAGGGCATCTGTTCTTTGACCTGTTATGGCTAACAAAAACTATCCAAGAGAATAGCTGACAAAATAGATTCTTTAGGTTTAGTCCTTCAAACCTTTTATAAATGGCAACAAAAATAGCTAACATAACTATTTCCATTATTAGTTTTCATGACATCTCCAGTATAACAGGATGGTTCTTTCTCTTCCCTTTTCCTCTTTCCTCCCTTTCCCTTGCCATTCGTGGTCCTACCTGTTGACTGCTCTGTTTTTTATTCTTGATTGCAGTTTGCTAATCCTGACTTTACGCAACCAATCTCAGAAGTAGTAGATGAAGTTATTCAGAATTGTCCCATTGATGTTAGACGTCCTCTGTATAAGGTCAGTACCTATAATGATTTTTTTAATACTCGTTTCAGAAGGATTATGCTTTATGTTGAAATAAGTATTTGAAACTGTTAAAAAAAAAAAAACCCAAACACAAACCAATGACAAAATTAACCATTTTTCTAGAAGGAAGCCAAATATACAGAAGGCTTTATGTTTTTCACTTACACTTTTTTGAGAATATGATGTTTCATTACTCAACCTCTCATTTAAAGGAAGAAGAAATAAGGGAAACATAAATCTGAGCAAGAGAGAGATATACTGAGATATAAATGGATTTTAAAGCACAGCCGATTCTAATGTGGCAACCTCTTTGTAAATTCATATTCTGTCAGGCTTGTGTCAGATAATTTAAAACTTAAGGTAAAAGCATACCCATTAACTGTAAATTTAAAAATATATTTAGATATTTAGAATGTAAGAATTGAATAAAGCTGGAGATGTACATTTTCAGAAGCAGCTAATAATTTTTGTTACTCAAAACAGAATATTGTCCTCTCTGGAGGCTCAACCATGTTCAGGGACTTTGGTCGCCGTTTACAGCGAGACTTGAAAAGGACTGTTGATGCCAGACTGAAACTTAGTGAAGAACTTAGTGGTGGCAGACTGAAGGTTAGTTCTTGCTGCTAATGTGTTTAACAAGCATCTTTCTCTCCCTTGTTACCTGGAAAATGTGAAATATCGTATTGCAATGATGTTCTCTTTTGTTGAAATGTCTTTGTTTTCGTTTAAAGTTCTCATAGAAGCTTTTCAGAGATTCGTATGTTGTAGAGAATTGTAGACTGGTACTGGAAAATATTTATATAATCCTTTCACTGTAGGAAGCCATAATAGTGCTGTTTCCCCTGATAGCCACTTGTGCTGCTTGTCCATTATTTTTGAACTGAATCAATCTTGCCTAATGCAAGGATGGGACTTAAAAGCAGTTGGCCACTCCCCATCTTTTTTTTTTTTTTCTGTGCTTAGTGCTTATTGATTAGTTGTAAATCATCATCCTCGGTCTTTTCAACTTAAAGATGTTAGGAGAGAGGGAGCGGCAAGCTCATTGTGGAGCCACCAGGATGGTCAGAGGACTGGAGCACATGTCCAATGAAGGAAGGCTGAGGGAAGCAGCTTGTTTGGGGAAGAGGCTTTGGGAGCCTCATAGCAGCCCCTTGGTGTGTGCGACAGTGCGGAGTGGTGGGTGCACGAGAGACAACAGATATAAATTGAAATAAGTTCAGCTTGGATAAAAGGAAGAACTTCTTCGTTGTGGGGATAAGCAAGCATTGAACAGGCTGCCCAGAGAGGTTGTGCGGTCTCCATCCTTGGAGGATTTTGAGATTCAGCTGGATAAAACTCTGAATAAGTTCCTCCAACCTCAAAGCTGATTCTGCGTTGAGCAGGAGGCTGAACTAGAAACACTCTGGGGGACCCTTCCCACCAAAATTATCCTGTGATCCTATGAAATGACTTCATGTTCTCGTTAAACTGCATGATGCTTAATTTTTGTTCTTTCCACTTTTGACCTCTGATCTAACTTTTGAATTTTTCTGTTGGCTCTGCATACATAAAAGATATCAGCATAGATAAAAATTATTTTGTTTTTTTTCCTTTTAATGCAAGATTGAAGTGATTTTCCTAATTTATTTTTTAGTAGTAATCTAGCTGGATGAGCTCAAACATTCCTTAAAACCCCCAGTATAACTTCATAATATGCCATGTAGACAACTTTGAATTTTCAGTTATAGACAGTTCTCTGGCTCAAGTAACCTCATTTATTCTTAGTTCTCCTTACCAGACTTCTATGGCTTAGTAAGGAAACAGGATATCATAAGGAGATCTGATCGGATTTTTGCTTTTTCAGAGTATTGGCATTGCGGGTGGTCACTGACTTGAACTTTGCAAATGTATTACAAATTATTTTTGGATACTGTTTCAAATTGTTCAGATTTCAGCAGGTTGTACTGGAACAAACTACTTCTGAAAGTGTTACGTGCGCTGCAGTTTTTGCTAAGCATGAGTAAGGAATGAAGGTTTGTGTGGATATGAGGGAAAGGGGCTGACTGGGATGAGTGGTGTCATTTTGAAAAGCATGACTGGCTGTATTGGTCCTATAAACTTTCAGTCTGCAACTGATGCTTTTTTAAAATAATGACATGAAACTTAACAGTTAGCTTTCTGAAGTGCTTTTTTGAAAGGGGTAAATAGTATGGACCCATTCTTACAACTGCATAAATAAGCAGTCCCTGGAGAAATTCAGCAGAAAATAGAACGATGATTGGAGAGGAACACTGTAGTGGAGCTCTTGGGAGAAAATTGGTGTGAATGCAAAGAAATATCTCTTGATGCCCAGTAAAGGAGGTAACTGGTGATTTATAAACAAGAGCTGTTTCTTAGTCTGGGTTGTACCTTAGAAAATCTGATGCTTTAACTGTAATTTTACCTACTCAGCATTTAAGAAAATACCAATTTGTGAAAAGCAGGCTTGGAATATGCACCCCTTTTAAAAGAGTTTTCACCAGCAAAAGTGACCTTTCATGTATATTTTTTTTCCTTTTCTAGCCTAAGCCTATTGATGTACAAGTCATTACACACCATATGCAAAGATACGCTGTTTGGTTTGGTGGATCAATGCTGGCTTCCACAGTAAGTTGGCTATAAAGCTGAGTGTGTTTTAGTTACTGTGGCTGTACTTTTGGAGTTCTTATTTCTTGTTTGCTTTATATCGAATGCAGTTGGGGCGTTTCTAATAGGCCTCAGGTAGCAAATATACCCTCCCTGCCCCATGTGAAGTTTTTGCATTAGACTTTAAAGATTCAAAAGAGCAAATGAAAGCCAAATTACAGCTTTGTGAGAGTTGTTAAATAGCGCATTTTAGTTTTGTGGCAAAATACATTGTTTGCGTTGGTGTTTAGTGATGTGTGATATAATACTAATATCAGAACTTCCCAGTTATCTGTATTTATTTTTTTCCATTTGCTGCTTAAGCGTTAAGGTGTATGTACCACTGACTAATTTTTTTTTTTTTCTCTCCTTCCCTTTACAGCCTGAATTCTACCAAGTGTGCCATACCAAAAAAGATTATGAAGAGATTGGTCCTAGCATCTGTCGTCACAACCCTGTGTTTGGGGTCATGTCTTAAAGCTGTGACCTCGCAGGGGTCAGGGCTGGGGAGGTGGGGAGGAGGAGGAGTCTTTCTGATTACTTGTTTGTCTGATGGCTGGTATTAAGGTAACAAACATGACTTGACAATAAGAAAAAGACCAAACACAATTAAGCAGGATTATTTTAATAAGTGTTTCAACATGCAGATGTAGTGGAAAGCCAAAATGATCACGTTTTTTCTTTAGATTGATTATTTGAACCTGTGCGTAACAGAACAAAAAAGTGGATTTTAGTTCTTTCTGTGCCCTGATATTTTGTATATTAATGAATTATCCAAGATTCGATGGGATTTGACGGTGTGTAGATAGTCAGCTCTCTAATGCTTCCGTTGTACCCTTTCATGGGTGCAATGCAGGAGCTTGTTTATATTTCATACTTTTTTATACTTTGAGGAAAAAATATGATTAAAGAAACTGTAATATTTGAGGAAAAGAAATTACCAGTGACCAACTTGAAAGTAAATTAAAAAAAAAAAAAGTCATGACTCATGCAACTCGTTCTTGCAAATCATGACCAGTCTAAATCCTGGGTTCCATACACTGCGAGTGCTTTTGGAACTAAGAAGCTAGTATCTTGGATTAACCGATGCCTGCTAGTGCTTTCTGATTACTTGGTGCGTTTTCATACTATCTCTTGCTTTAAAAAAAAAGAAAAAAAAAAAAAGACAAGACTGTTGGACCAGTATTTGCAGTTCTGTAGTGTCATTTCTAATTAAAAACCAAATAATCAGGTTATCAAAATTGGTGTATTTAAAGCCTAACACCATTCCAATAAAGGCACAAAATTTCTTTTTATGTTTGTGTCAGACTTGTTAATCTCATTACATGCATGGGAAGCTGTGAGCACGGGTTCCTACGTATCCGCTGTGGTTTTTGAGGAGTAAGATTGGTCTGTAAGGTAGAGATCATTATGTGCATTGTGTAAACTGAAGTGTGAGCATTTTAGACGTTTATATGTTCATCTAGATAGCACTTATCTATATAAACCTAACATCTTCTCCATTGTTAGGTTTGTTCATCTACTTTGTTCTGTAACTTTTTCCCCCCACTTTCTTTCAAGTGGTGGTTTACAGGAGACAGTGCTGCGTTTTGAATCTCTGTGGTTTTTCTGCGAGAAAATACCATGTAGATAAAAATAAAGTGAAAACAATCTCTTTCTCATTCTTTCTAGGAAGAATGCTTCATATATTGAATGGAATTGCTTAAAATTTCTGTTAATATTTGATGAAAGAAAACTCTTTAGACACTTCTGAACTCACAAATGTAGCTAAGGCTGTTTGTGTAGAAGACCACAAGAGGGAGATCTCTTGGTTTCTTCTGAATTGTAAAGATTCCTCAGATTTTTTTCAGAGAAGCTTATCAACTTCCAGAGCTTCTAGTTGCTTCAAAGCATGATAAACGAGACTCCAAAATGAGGATAAATATGGGAAAGTCTTTTTACAGCAAGCATTATGAAACTTCACATGCTAGAATCGAATAGAACCTTGGTGCAAACAAGAAAATGTTAAATAATTGTGTTACAAAACTATATTATTAACATCTCCCTATGAATGATACCATTTCTGAGAGTTTTTCGAAGAGTGACTTTTCAAGTGCTGACTGGTTCGTGTGGTAAGACAGACCAATAGGCAAATATGTGTAAAATAAAGAAGTTAATTTAAGCTGTGCTTTTCCAACAGTCCTCTGGTTCTGCTGCTGTGTCACGCTCTAGTGACTGGGTTTCCTAATGCACTGCATTGGCCTGGAGAAAAGACGGGGTTGTGTTTTTTTTCCCCACTAGAAAGTAGTCTTAAAAATTAACTTGGAAATTAAAAAAAAGGCAAACAAAACATTCCTGATACGTAGCTAGACTTGGCACTCTGGAGGAGCTGGGGCAGTTGGTGAGAAGGCACCAGCAGAGTTAAGTTGATGTGTAAGGAGCCCGAGGGGTGGGAGCTGGGGTGCAGGAGCTGAGTGTGTGGTCACGGATTTGGGGAGGCTCCGAGAGGCAACAAGAGTTGAGACTCTTCAGCAAATCTGATTTTGTACGGATCCTTGGCAGGCTGTGAGTTATTGAGATGGGCTTGGGTGCTGCAAAGAGCTGTCTGGGTTAGAGTGGTGGCTTCCAAATATTCACAAGTTGGCCGTTCTTGGCTGTGGTGGGTAACAGGGAGAGACGGGTGGTTCTGTGCTGTGGCTCAGCTGCTGGGCTCTGCAGGAGAGGGGAGGCAGAATAGGAAGAAACAGGCTGCACCAGCAGAGCAGGTCTGGGAGGTTGGTATCTTGTAGAAATGGGCACTCACCGGCGATGGGGACGGTTGTAGGGCTGGTCACTGTATCTGGCGCAATTGTAACCGCATTAGCAAATCACTTGTCAAAGAAATGAGCCAGCTTGTAAATGAATTCTTTGGTGGGAGGAAGAGTTGACATCTGAGCGTGAAAGCTGTCAGGCTGAGAGCGGGAGCTGCTGCCAACTGTAAAATAAGTTGGGTTTTGCATTGCAGCTGTATTTAATGTGGGAAGCGCAGGTACTGCTGGGGATTTAATCATGAATTGGGCATGGTCAGGAGTAAGGCCAGGAGGCTTTTTTTTTTCTAGGTTGTGAGGGATCCCTGCTGTCAAAACTGCATAAAAACAGCCAAAGCAGCCCAGGATGGTGTGGTTTCGGGCACCTTCCACACCAAACTCATGGTCCTCTGTACAGAACTAGAAATCTCATGCTCCGAAGGGAAGCTGTGTTGTCTCGCTGATGGACCTCGGCTCTCAGAAGAGGGAGCACGTGTGCCCCAAGTGTTCCTGCGCAGCTTCTACAGTGCCTGGTGTGCTCAGGTGAGACGTGTACAATTTTATCTGCCTCCCTGCACATTAATTACAAAATCAGGGATGCGGGACCTTAGTTTTGCATTATTGAATTTGCTTATTGATGGCTCCAAGAACATTTCTTTAAACTTCTACTAGTCATTTGTGTGGACGAGAAAGGAGGGGAAAGTACCCGTAGCTTTACATAACACTCATTTTCTTGTAGCTGTAACCTAAAGTTATTTAAGCTTCTCACAGAATGAAATAGGTAGGGGTATTTTTACAATGTTGTGGGGTTTTTATTTATGCTGTAGAGATATTTTTGGAGAAGGTACACAGCCATGGCTGCTCTCTGATGCATTAGGGCACTAAAAATATGGGCAGCTCCCATTAACAACTTGGACTGAACACAGAGACTCATCAACACGTACACACACAAGGTATAATACTCGATTGTAGTCCTGTATGCTGGGAATAACTCTGGGAGTGGTTCACACTGGGGTGTTCCGCACCTCTAACACCAGATCAAAACATGGGCTGCCCTTGCTGGTGAGGTGGTGGAGGAGCTGAGCAACCTGTGGATAAGGCACCACGGAAAACGGAGATGGTACAATGTGAATAAAAGCCCATTTCAGAAAATCCTCTGCTCTCCTTAAATTTGTACCTCCCATTGCTGTTCTGTGCTGGGTTGGGTTTAAAGCATCCAGAAGGTTAATTGTAAAGGCAAGTGTTGGTGTTTTGTTTGGTTTTTGGTTTTTAAGGTTAGAATTAAGTGGTATTTTATCTTCTTCTAAGGATCATTGTTGGGGAGATTACATAAAGGCAATTACAATTTGCACCTGTGTACAATTTTTTTCTTCTCTCTTGTTTTCAAAATCCTGTTATGTTGGTAATTAGCATCCCAAGCATACACTAAATCCTTTGCCTAACCTCTCCACGTTTCTTTGATAAAGTGCATGTGGATAACCTGGCCGGGGGTGGATGCAGCACCCACCAGTAACCACCTTCTCCTCCCAGTGCTGAGCTGGGTGCAATTGAGGCAGAGCTGCACCCATGGGATGTGGCCGAGACGCGTGTAGAAATGTGAAGGGTCAAAAACCCCATGCTGGTGTTTCTTCTTAATCATCAAATGTACCACGCAGTCACCGTGCGTACTGTGTAACGGAGGTTTTAATGGGGTTGGTGTTACGGAGCAACATAAAGGAGACTTGTGTTTTATTGTCCTGGTGGCCGCCAGGTGACCTGGACCAGTGCTACTTCTGCACAGAAAATTGCAAGGAGCACTAAAAAAACCCTTGCAGACTGGCCTGCCTGCACTTGGCTTGCTTTTCTGATCTCCGGGAGTTTGATTTTATTCAGCTAGACAAAGTTGGACTCCAGGTTTAATTGGCTCTGTGTGCTTAAAAGCTTGTATTTTCACGCAGCTGAACTTGGCAGTGATTTTTGATTTAGTCTAAGTCAGTTTAGGCTCATCTCTTTGTTTTGTGAAAACACTAGTGACCGAATGTTAAGGTATTGTTGGGATGAACGAGTTATTTATGACTTGAAAAGCTGAGCACAGGCAGCTGCCGGGCACCCTGAGCTGAGGGTGCTGCTTCTGGTGGGACATCGCAGTTTGAATTTTCTGCCCTACGGCCCCGCTGTGAGTTGGGCGGGACAACAACATGTTTACAAGTGTTTTGTGGCAGTTTTAATGTAAGCTTCACGTTTTAAAGAGGAGCTGGGCAGCTCTGCGCTGTGTGGATGCAGCTGATGGCTCTTTCATCTCTTGAAACACTTACAGTAAACCTGATTACCAAAGGGGAGGCCCAGCCCGAGCTGTGCCAGCTGTAGATGTGCCTGCCTTGCACAAGAAGCGGTGCTCGGTGTGTCCGGGTGTGCTGCTTAGTTATGAATCCCCATCCCAGCAGGCAGATAGTGATTTCTGGTATTTTGCTCTTGCCACTCCAGCTGCTTTTCCATGTATTATATAAATTATATAAGTTTTCCAGTAATCGTGGAGAGACACCCAGAGAATATGGCAGCACTGGGTTCATAGGAACCAAAGTTGTAGTGCTTGATACAGAGCATGTAACACTGATATCTTTGAGAAAATAAAAAAGCAATTTTTTCTTCTTTTCATGAATTAAAATAAGTATGAGGAAAGGTGTATTGTTTGAAAGTAAGACCAGCACAGAAGAACCAATTTGTAATTCCTTAAAGCCCAGAAGACACTGCTTCATGGACATCCAGGGCAAATTTTTTTTAACATCTCAAAGTTGTTCCAGTTTTTGTAAATAAACAGTAACTGGAGCAAGGGCTTAAATGCATCTCACCCTCCCAGCTAAATGCCCTGGCTACTAAGCTATATGGTAGGTTTTCTCCCTTGTCTGGATGCCTGTTCCTGGGAGAAAGTTCACACCTCCCAGTTCGGAGCCCAGGCTCGCATCTCCCTTGGTTTGAATTGAGAAATTACTCCCTTTTCACCACTGAACTGGGTGACCGGCTGCTCCTCTTGCCCTTCCCCGGCTGGCTGGGGTCCAGCTTTGTGTCTCACATCCCTCCCTTGCGGCAGTGCCCCGGGTTCGTTTTTATTGTTTTCTTCAGCTTTTCAACTCTGGGATTTAGCCAGACCTTGTTAACAGTGAAAAATAACAATAGTTGTCCCCTAAAGAATAATAAATAACAGCTAACAAATATAAAGTATCTGGTAAAACTCCAAGGAAGCCAGAAGCTAAGGAAGATGCAAGAGTCTGTTACAATGCAGATTTGTTGCGGACCGTGGTGATGGGAGGAAGGTAATTTGCCTTTTTGCAGCATGGCTGCACTTGTGTGTGTATTTACTGCTAATATGATAGTTGTCTGAGGGGGCTTTGCAGGCACGCTGCAGTCAGGATTTCGCACACAGCCACAGGATGGCACTTTCCCACAAGAAATCCGGCCTCACTGCAGCCTGGAAAACCCTTTGGCCCAACCTGCCTGGAAAAAAGCATCTCATGGAGGGACCCCCATGGCAAACCTTCACGGAAAGGCCGACGCCGTCCGGTCACACCACGGCAAGGAGGATTTGAGCATTGTCTTCCTAAATCCCTGCAGGTGTGGGTGCTCAGACGCCTGCAAGTTGCTCCCGCCAACAGAAATGGTGTGAAGTTACCTACAGAGGCAGAGCTGAACGGAGTCCGTCAGCGCAGGGGCTGCCAGAGGTGTGTTGGAGGGGTGGTAATGTATGGAGAGTTGTCACACAAAATACATGAAGCCACCTCAGGAGATAACTATGAGGAGGTTGTCATACTCCTGTTGCCATTAATTTCTGAATTGATTTGACTTTTCTGTGCACCTGGCTGTACAGAGTACACAGGAGACAGGCTGGGGATGCTATCCTAGAATGGTTTGGGTTGGAAAGGACCTTAAAGATCATCTAGTTCCAATACCCTGGCATGGGCAGGACACCTTCCACTCGATCAGGTTGTTCAAATCCCCATCCAACCGAGCCTTGAACACTTCCAGGGATGGGATGTGGGCAATGATGATGTCTTATAGGACCTGATGCCCCCACAAGCAGAGATAAAGCCAGGCAGAGCTCTGCTCCATCAGAGCCTTGAGAGAGTTTTCTTGTAACTAGATGCCATTAGCTTGTTGTACTTGTCATCCTCAAAGTGTAGATAATGATAATATTACCCTAATGAGATACTTACTGCATGGATGTCACAGCAATGCCATCAGTATAGCTCACCACGTGTTTCTAAGCAAAACGTGCTTTTACCTAAGAGCTGGTTTGTAAGAGTGGAATGTTTTTGCAGAACTTTTCTATCACTGTGATGTTTCCATCAGGAAGGTTTCTCTAGTCCATGATCAAATTTCGTGCCAGCGTCCTTGATCCCAGGCTCCTTAATTCAGGATGGTGATCAGCAGTGGGGAATCTGGCATTTCTACTTCTGTTCTGTTTCTGACTAAATATCTTCTCCGGGTAGAGATCTTCCTGCCCGTTGCTTTCGAACCTGTTTTCTTGTTTTGCTGCCACAGCCGCTGCAAAGCCACAGCTAAACCTCACACTCCTGGTGGGTGCAGGGACTGGCTGGCACTGGCAGCCCCCTCGCCTGGCTGCGGTCACACAGGAGGGCAGGAGGGTCAGAGAGGTCTAAAAAAATACATCAGGATTTGTTCATCAGGAAATGCGGCATGAAGGAGTCACACGCCAGGACAGTTCTCACCCTGCAGCCCTCTTCTGGGGAGCTGAGACGTGGCCAGGCTGTTTGGGTGTAGTCACAGTGCTCAGCCCAAGCAGGGGACCTGGAGATGGTCCTGGGCTGAGGCTGGGTGGCAGCTGTGTGTGCCTCTCACCTTTAATGGGTCTTCGAGTGTTTTTGGAATTCCTACTCTAATTATTGCCTAATGCACTTCGATTTTATCAGTCATGACCTGACAACCTTCAGCTCCTCTCTCCCCTCCATTCACTCATCTGACTTATAAAATGTCAAATGTGGTTAATTTGTCAAACAGTGCAAGCTGACAGCGAGGTCCAAACCTGCAGGATACACCTTCCCTCAGCTATGACGCTCTTGGAGAATGGGGGATGATTTCACTACCATCCAGCTGATGGTCCTTCCACCGCTCATTTCTCATTCATCATCTTTGCCCTGCAGAGCTAAATAGGTCAAAACTAACGATCAAAGGGACGACAGGAGATGATGCTCCACAACCTGTAGGGTCAACGTCTCATTTTGTAGCGCTCTGCAAATGCCTTCTTCTGTTTTTTTTTTTTTTCTTTTTTTTCCTTCTGTGTGTGCATCAGTCCTTAATGAGCAGGGTGGGTTTGCTGCGGCAATGGCACCAGAGCTGAGCACAAGGCTGAGGAATTAGAGGAGGTGCTGAGGACCAGGGGCTCTGTGTGATTTGTGGTGAGGTCCAGGCTGGGGATGCTGGCTGTACACAGTGCTCCCCTTCATGTCTGCTCCCTTCCTCCTGTCCTGGCTGAAAATCATGCCTGGATAGCAGTGCTATGTAAATTCTTTCTCCAGGTGGTGGCTGCCAGAGACCACACGCTGTGACCCAATCCAACCCTGAGGAGAAATGCAGCTGAGGCTTTTTTATTCTCTAAAAGACAGAGAAAGCAAATGACATGCTATTTTCCAATGCCCTGGAAGTTTAAACAAGTTGTAAAGGGGGTGCATTAGAAGGACAGATAAAATACATCTACATCTTGTGTAGACAGAGAGGTTGGTGTGCCATCAAGTGGGGTTTGAATCAACATCCCTGTAGCTGCATGGCTCCGGCAACCTCTGTTTTGGTGTGGCAGCTGGGGTTTCCAGGTTTTTCCCAGCCGCAACCTCTATATGCAGCCTGGACCCCTGGCTTTCACCCGAATCATCACATATATATATATATCTTAAGTGAGATAAATTATCCTTTAAATGAGAAATCTACTTGGCCCCGGCAGTGTTTGCCTGTCTGTTGGAGCAAGGTTAAGAAGTTGTAAGGAATGATTTTAACAGGGAAGAAGGGGCAGCTTTATTGCCTCGCTCCTCAGCCCATCCGAGCATCTGGCCTGCCAGCTTTTGTGACCAAATAAAGATTTTCTGCTATGAATGCAGGCTGTTGGTCCTTCAGAGTGGCATTTAATTTTGCTATATAAATAGCTGAGTAACGATTTATTAAGTTTAACGCAATTCTTGTTTGTTAGGACACATTGGTGTTAGGAACTCACTTGAGTGAGCTGGAATGGCTTAAATAAAAAATTGAGGGGAATATTCACAGGAAAAAAAATGGTGCTAAAAGTTGCATTCAAAACATACTGGAGACCTGAAATGTGGGAAGAAAATACATGCGCCTCTCTGATTATATCTGAAGGTTTTTCTTCCTTTGGTGGGCAGTGCTGGCTGCTCCTGGTAGACTCAGCCCTGATTTAGGTGATGCCCTGAGCCTCCTCGTAAGTGTGACCTGTGCCTACTGGCTCGTGCAGCTAAAGTGAGAAAGTAATTTGCTTCTTTGTTTGCCTTTTTTTTTCCCCAAGGAAAAAAATATTTGATTGTCTCTATAGTTGGAAAACTTGAGGAGAATTAATCAAAATGCAGGATTTATTTTCCTCCATTTTGAATACTTTCTTTTAGTGATGAAAAACGTCTGAAATCAGAGAATTTCCTTCTCCAGGAGCAAGGCTTGTACATGTGGGTGTATCTATAGCATGTCTTTCAAAAGGCGGTGTCTATGTAAACTGCAAGCCAAGGAAGGGGCATTTAAAAGGATTTTGAAGATGCTCAGTAATCAGTTTGGATTGGGTTGGAAAGGCAAACACCAGGAGCTGGAGACTCTCCATAGGTGACTTATCCCCCTCGGCCACCACTTCACTATCGAGATTCAGAGCAATCTTCATGGGGTTCTTGCCTTTCCTGCTGCAGTGAGGTTAAAACTAAAGGTGTCAGTATTTGAGCAGAGGAATGATGCTTGGCACTTCACATGGGAATAAAAAAAGAGCGGAGGAGCGTAAAAAAGAGGCAACTGCAGAGATATAAAAACTGAATTAACTTTTTCTATAGTACTTGTATTCACCTTAGTAACAGCTTCGGCTTACCTCTGAAACAGCACGCTGGCTTAAGTGAGCATATAAAATGTGTGCGCTGACTAGGTAAACAAAACCGGCTTTTCAATACTGTCTTTATATTGATATGAAAACTAAACTGTGTATAGGCAGCATTGAAGCAAAAGGGTGTTTTACATGTTCATGGCTGGATCACATACCGTGGAGCTAATCATGTATATTAGACTTTATACAGCAGTGGCTCTAATAACTCTGTGTCTGCCCTTTCAAATTAAAAAATCAAGATGTGATGGAAAAGACCGTTTAACAGCCAGGTCTTTTTATGATAAGTACAAGTCTCCTGTGAATTGCTGCATGTTTATTTATGTGGTGCTTCAACCTTGGTTTTTTTAGGTGTTACTTAGAAATAAGGTGATAATTAAGATCCAGTGTAACGTGTATATGTGTGTCTGGGGTCTCTCCCCGCAGAGGCTCCTACACGTCTCCATCCTCCTCCCCTCAGCGGCCCACAGCTCCAGCAGGATGCGGCCCAGGACCTGCTGCTTCCATGCTCCTGCACAGGGACCTCGGAGGGGGAAATGCCCATAGGGTCAGCAGGAGCTTCATCCCGTGTGGGTGACAGCAAATCCCTGCTTCAGTGTGTCCTGGTATCGAACAGCACCTTGAGCTCTTTTGGGAGGGAATGCTGAGAAAAGTCAGCGTTTTGGGAAGAGCCCAAACCTGGTTATCAGTTCTTTCTCAGTTTTTTCAATAGGATTTTTGGTTGACTGTGTTTGTTTCTTTTACTTTTTGGTTGTTCAGTGTAGAGGTTGGATAGTGGTGCTGCATATCTTCAGGGGTCCCAAGAAATTCATATTTCTCCAGTAATAGCAGCATGTTTTGCTGTGTCCCAGCAGCACTGGTGGAAATTTCTGTAATATCTCTTATGCTGGCATCACTACCGGGTTTTAGATTTTTACAAAGCAGTTCTGTCCAAGGAGAATGCATTGTTGGCACCAGCACTTCATCTGTTTTCGTATTATTGCTTTTGATGAAAGTTTTAGCTAAAATACTAGAGAATCTTAGCATTGGTGTGTTAGCATTAAAGGAGGACTCCCCTGCATCCCCTGCGCTTGCTGCTCCGCTCTCCCAGCAGTGGGTGCGTCACAGCTTCCCCACACCAAGGAGAGGAGGAACTCACCCCAGGTACCAACATAGCCCAAGGGCTCCAGGGTCAGCTGAGTTTGAGATGGAGTTTCAGATGAGCAGCTCCACAGTAAAACCGTGAGGGCAATCAGGAGCAAAGGATGGGAGGGAATTGGCTGTTGTTCTTAGTGGCAATAAAATAGTAACAGTAAATAGAAATTTAAATTAAATTGCTCCCTGAGGTTATGACACAATAATTGGTCAGGGAGCCACACGACTTATAGAAATCTAATTTTTACCTTTTATGTCTGTAAAATGTCTGATACATCTTTTCTCTATTCTTGTCTTGCAAGAGCACAGACCAGTTCATCTATTAAGTTCTACGTCAGATACAAACGCTAATATTATTGGGTCATTCGTCTGTATCGTTTGTCGTGCAGCACTATTTTGGGGAAGACCACGAAGCCTTCAGGATACAATACGCTACAACCACAGAACTTCCTCATCCCTTCTTTGGCTCACCTGACTTTAAAGCACAACCTTCTCATAAAACAACTCTGTAGACAGCTGGGTGTAATTCAGCCCACAGCTTGCGCTGCCCTAATTCAAAAAGATCAATTTACAGAGTGGAATCCTCCAGCCGACCTATTTCAGGTGGTGGCTTCCTGAGGGGAGGTGGGTGACAAATACAAGTGGCCTGAAACAAATCAAAGGATAATGCTGTGCTGCCGAACAATGGCGCGTGCCTCCTGACTGCAGGTATATAATACAGTTAATAAGCAGCTAACATAGCTGCCTGATTTGGCAGGAATTATTACCTGCTGAATAACTTAATAGATTTCTAGTCCCTATGTGTATAATTTTGACTAGTCCCCCACGGAAAACTGGATAATGTTTGCCATAGTTGTTTGTAGCATAGTGATGCACCACAGGTGTGCTTTGAACTTCATAAACCGCACACGATTACGTCCCATTTTGCCTCTTGCGGGGCTGTAATTTCTGGGAGCTCTTCTGGGGCAGCAGCTGCTACTCGTGATGTGGTTTTCCAAAGTAGGATCTTAACCCGCCTGGCCTCTCTCTGTCACTGCGGTAGTCGTGCTGATTAGCTGTAATGCGTGGACATTGTTAAATCAGTCCAAATAACTCCAGGAGGGCTCTGAAATATGTTTAGTGTTTTTATAAGGGCTATGCTTTTAAATAAAGCAGGAGCTTGAAAAATGGTCTTGAAGAGATGTGGACCTTTTTCAATAGCTTTTAAAAATAATATATTTAAATAATCAACGTGGTCACAGATTTAATCATTTAGGTAGCCTACCTTATAGGAAAATAATTCACTATTTCAGATGCTAATTCGAGAGGAAGAAATAAATTCTAGCTGTTCGTAGAAGTCATAAATTAGATTCTGATACATCTCTTCCTATATTAAAGGGGAAATGGTGTGATGTGGGTGTGAAATGAAGAAAAGGACCCACTCATCGAACAAGGAGGGGTCCAACTCACATTCGTTAATCAAGGTGATTGCACCAGCCAAATATTTGATTGAAGGGATGTATAAAAATAGCCATTGAAGAAAATAAGCCTGCATGGGTCTTTGGCTGTGGTGTCTGGGAATGGCATAACCCTGGGACTGCAGTGAGCAAAGCGAGAGAGGAGTCTCTCAAATGCTCACCTAAGGGACCTGTGAAAATTAACAGCACAGCAGAAAGGCTCTTTAAAGGTCAGCCAGAATGACACTGGGCGTTTGCATCTGGAAGCGATCTTTTAGCACAGGGCTGACTACTGCAATTGTTTTTCAGAGAAGGGGTTTTAACTACAGTAACACTTGGTGCATCTGACAGTGCTTTTTGTCAGAGGAGCTCATGGATCTCTCCACCTAAGGAATTGTCACTGCCCACTTGAGGTCTGTTTACTGGTGGTTAAATGAAGTTGTGCTGGGACTGCCTGACCTGTGCAGCCTCCCACACTTTGAAGGAGGTTATGGCTGCATCGAAAGGGATGCAATGTGGGGGGATTTGTCTTTTCCAGTGTGACCCTCTGCAGCAGGGCTGGCACATGCTTGTACAAAAATGGGTACTGCCCATGCTCTGGGGATGGTTGCTTGTGAAGTGCTTCCTTAAAAACATACCAGAAGTAGTCCTGAAAAATACTGCCTTGAAAAAACAAGCAAGCAAAAACTTTGATCCTCTAAGGGCACAAATGAAGAAAATCGAAGAGCTGTAAAGAATCTTTAAAGCTCCGTTTTTGTTACTACTGCTACTATAATTGCTAGAGCTAGCTTAAAAAAACCTCCCATGTCCAACGGCTTTTGCAAGTAGGAAACAGAATGAAAATCCGAAGAAACACTTAATGGTGAGGACAATCACTGTTTCTTGTGAAGAAAAGCATGTTTTCTTGCCGTGGACAAAAAAGTAGTCCTTACCATCCTCCTCCCCAGCCCTGCCAGTGTATCTGTCCAGTGTCGATACCCTCTGCTTGTATTCCCAGCAGGGCAGCAGAGCCTGTGGCTAATCCAGGGAACAGCCACGAGGTATGGTCAAGTTTTGGTGACATCTGCCAGTTTCTGCTTATGCTTGCTTTATTTATTGTCCATTGCTGTTCTTGGACTACTTCTGCATTATTGCTTTCCAAGCTTCACTTTCTTTCTGAACAAAAATCTCACATTTTGGATTATATTCCCTACATATATATATATATGAGATGGCCTTTCCCCTGTCTCATTTAGCTGATATCTGTCTAACTCCATTATCCTCTCTGGACTTCTCAGCCTCTGAATTAGTCTCTTCTACAAATGTCATGAATCTGCCACTGACTCCCCTACCTGCATTGTGAGTGACCGTATTAAATAATGCTGGTTCAAAGCGGTCCCTTTGGTGCCTCACTAATGCTCTAGCCAGTATTATTGCATTAAATAAGAGGCAAGGAAACAACCCAGGGATGTCTTGCCCTCCGCGGGAACTCAGCAAACATTGGATGAGAGCAGCAAGTCTTTCTTTTTGAAGCCAGGGAGAGGAGGCAACATATAGATGTAGCTCATCCTGCCAGTCCTTTAATTTTTCTTAAATAGGTAAGTGAGGTCTAAAACCTACACTCTGCTCAGAGACCTGGAGAACAGTGCTGGGGAGCTGCTGCCCTGGACTCCATACACAGCCTTGCTTGTTAGGATGAGTTTAAGAGACGGGATATCCAAGACTCAGGGGGGTGGACTGCTCTTCCCTGCATCTATTAATTGACTGCATTTTATATGTGGTTGAGATAGAGGAGAAACCTTGAGTCTAAACAAAAATAATAATAAAATAATAATTCAAGAAGGAATACAAATCATGGGAGTGTGAGTAAAATATAAAGCCTTTTCGCTCGACACACTGCAGAGCCTCAGTGTATCCTGGAGAATTTCATAAATCTAATGAAGCTTTCACACCTCTGGGGACAGGGCTTAAGCTGCTGGGCTTCCTATCCATCTTGGGATCAATAGCGCAGTTAAGTAAAAATCACCTGCAAATAAAGAACACAGAGCTGGGAGTGCAGCTCATCTCTCACAGATGAAACAGAATAATAATCAAAAAGCCCAAGCCAGCGGTTTTCAAACTTGCAGCTTCATCTGATACGGTGCTTTTTTTGGGATGACCCAACAGTAAATCAGGAAAATGATCACGGGGTGCAGGTAATTTTGCATGTGAACCCTCTACTGACACATGAAAAAAATGATGTGTATGAAACACAACGGCAGTTTGCAAACTCCACCTTTCTCCCCTCTTCCCGGCCACTCGCTGCAGTGTGCCAATCCTGCAGTTCTCTCCACATAACTGCCTTGGCAACCAGCTCCTGAAATTGCTTAAATGGAGACCAATCCTCACTTTTTCATTTTGGCAAAATGGGGAGTCAGAGCCCCTTGCACCCTGCTGCTTGCTCTGGGAAGCCCAGGGCTTACCTCAGGTTTAGGGATGGGATTTGGCTCACAAGTCGTATTTACCCAGTCCCAGGGGTGCTTGCAAAAAGGTGTTCAGCTTGCTAAGGTGTTTACATGGTAGATCTGCCTAGCCCCTGGGTTTCAGACTCAGCTGCTTTTCCTTGGGGCCGTGAGCCCCTTCCAGCCCCCTGCCTGGGCAGAGCTGGTGGCTGCAGCCCCATCCCTCAGGTGGGGCAGAGGGAGAGGCTGTGGAAGTTGAACCATGGAAACCCTCTGAGATGCGACACGACACGGGGGGGATTGCTGGTGGTGCTGAGGGGCAAGTTTCCTTCCGCTTGCTTGTCTCCTTGGCGGCACCTCAACTTTGGGGGCTGTGGCTTCAAGGCACTTCGTAAAGAGCAAGGAGAGACGAGGTGTGAGAGAGGGCCCTGCCTAGAGACCTGGAGGTCTCAGTCTTTCCTCTGCTTGCTTTACACCTCAGAGAGAATCAATATCTTTGTGCTTTCTGACCGAGTAATAAACTTGTGTTGCTTTAATAATCTCTGAGATCCTGAATCTCCGTAGGAAAAGTGTAGATGGTTTAAAAATTAGCCTTTTAGTCTTAACACTGGCTTTGCTTCTGTTTGCTAACTGCAAAAGCTAAAGCTGTCCTTTATGAATTATATGTATCTGCAACTGGAGTGAAGGATGGGAAATTAAATGTATCATTGATACAGGCTCAAATTTCATGGACCATCAGCATCCCTTGGTGCATAGGGCTGCGTGTCTGAGGTTGCCAGTGAACTGGCTGTTCACAGAAGGAAACGGGGCTTAGCCATCAGTCCTGCCAGCTGGCTCTGTCTGCAGGCAGGATTTTATCTTAAGACACACAGATTTAAAGATAACTTTTTCCCCTCCTTTTTTTTTTTTTATTTTTTTTTTTTTTTTTTTTTTTTTTTTTTTTTTTTTTTTTTTTCTTTTCTTTTGCTTTGGTTTTCAGTCTGGCACCAAAGCTAGAACATCTACAGCTAGTCACAACATACAGGGAGAGCTTGTAGAAGACTAATGACTGAAAAGCACAAGATCTGCCGGTAACTGCTTAATAACATAGTGTTTTAAAATGCTTCTCTGACACTTCCATTTTTTATTTATAGAATGCAGAGTACATGCAAATAGAGTGTCTTTGCGATTGCATGCTGAGCCCTGGGGCATTCACAGATCCCAGCTATAAATCTGGAATAAGGCAATACATACCGACTGTGATATCATTACTGTTGTAATAAACATGATATGTTTGCTCTTTTCATTCTTTCCTTCATTCAAGATACTGCAGGTTTCTACTGCCCAGTCCAGTAAGGCACCCTTTGAACACATCAGCGTTCCCAAACTGGCAGGTCAGCCCTGAGCTGCTAGTTTCCCCTTAAAACTGGTGGAAACTGGGGCTCAAGTTCTGAAAGGTAAGTAGTCACCTAACTTGTGTTACTAGCAGGTGGTGACAGCAAGAATTATTTGGTGAATTGACACTAAAAGCTTGCCAGAAAAAGAAAGTGTCAAAAACCATAAGAACTGGGTAAAGCAGAAGGTGAAATGTAATCAGTAGGATGATCATATAGTCAAGTCAAGAGGATAATGTTAAGCAATGGGACTAACAGAAACGGCAAGTGCCTGGAAATACACAATAAATTACGTGAAATAAAATGAGAAGATAGTACGAGAAAGATGCGTAGGACCATGTAAGACATGATGAAGTCCTACCTAGCAAACTTAAAGAGACAATGACATGTAGGCTGGTGTAGACATGACAGGGAAGAGTGATGGGGGAAGATTTAAAGCGAGAATTTCTTGGGCTGCAGTAATAATGAAGAGAGATGCTGTAGCTGACAGAATGAGGCAGAAAAATTGCATTATGCAGAATTATATGGAAAGCGGTATGTTATTCTGCCGTCTTCCAGCTATGAAACAG
Organism: Pampusana beccarii; assembly: GCA_013399365.1. Taxonomy (NCBI): domain Eukaryota; kingdom Metazoa; phylum Chordata; class Aves; order Columbiformes; family Columbidae; genus Pampusana; species Pampusana beccarii. The sequence goes on along the minus strand of VWYH01006325.1, from coordinate 452,970 downwards.
ATTCAAACTTCACACCTTATCACCTCCAAAATTTGGAAAAGTTGTCTCTGAAGTCCCCTCTCCAGAGCCAGCTGCAATAACAGCCAGAAAATCCCAAGAAGTGACTGTAGCATTTGGTACCACTGCCCACGGCATGGGCTGACTCAGGTGCAGGTGCAAACAATGGGCAGGATGTGGCATTTTTAGTAATTCCTACTCTGCCTCCAGGTTTCTCTCTACACAGTTGCATTGATCTCTCCCACTTATTTGAAAAGGCCATCTGGGATGTAAAGCATGAAGAGAAATTTTTACTCAAGGAAGATTTCAGACTGGGACCACGTGTTTTGGTTAAGTCCCCTTTATTATCTGCCTCTTTCCCAGCTCTACACTGACCAAGTGCAGTGCTGGTGATTAGACACAGCCAGGGAAAGCTTTTGGCTTTCACTCAGACGTATCCTCTTACAGATATCGCCTCACCCTCACAGAAGAAATGAGTTGGTCCATGTCACAAAGAAGCCGCGTGTATTTTATAGCAGCAGGGAAGAGCTGACAGGACATCTGTGCCATGTATCGATACTAAGCAAGTGGATAACAGGAAAGTTAACAGTGAAATTCATTTAGAGTTTAAACAACTAGGAAAAAAACCTACAATTCAACGTGCAGATCTTTCTTAAATAATGAAAATTATTCCAGCTAACAAAAAACTTTAGAAAGCAGAATATGTTCAAGAATCTGCATAAATAATATGTCCAAAAATTAATAACAATAAAATACGTATCACATTGTACTTCTTGCTGCTTCCCTTCAGAAATGAACAAGATGCCAACATTTCAAAGAAAAGGAGGGTTGTGCCTTTGAACAGATTACTGCTCATGCCTTTACAGTGTGGCTTGGACCATCACAGAATGCTTCAGATTAGAAAGAGGTGCTCAGAAATGTCACTTGGAAGCCAGGCCCATTGCTGAAATCCTAAAAGAAACAACTTGCAGGCAGCTACCAGACTGGGCCTTAACTGGCCCAGCCGAAAGGTCTTACCTGGGAATAGTGACAGCTGAAGTCACCACTTGGATCTGTGATTTGTGTTCCAACATGACTCTTGAATAATATTAAGGTATAAAATACATTTTTGGGAACTGTTCTCCCATGTCACAGTCCAGTGGGGCAGACACCTGCAAGGTGGCTGCTCAGGTCACCTGCTTCAACATGGATATGTGGTGCCATTTGAGATGCCCACAGGGCACCCTGATATACCTTCAGCCGGGTGGGTATGCCTGGGTCCTGCGCTGCATCTGCCTTGAGGGTGTCTCAGGTGCCCTCGAATCACCCCTCAGATGGCACTAGTTCTTCAGGCAGTTAAAGGGAGCCCTTGATACCACCGCTGCATGGGGCAGCCTCCTAAGATGAGAGCACACCAGTGCATCATGTGCTGCATTCATTCAGGTTGAAATGGGACCAGTGAATTACTGGCAGAACTGAAGAAAGCAGGTTCAAGCATTGTAGCAATGTACTTGACCGAACAAGGATATTACAGCAGCCTCATGGACTATCCACTGAGCCTTGCTGACTAGGCCCTAGTCTAAGGACATGGTGTAAACAGCAAAGTTGCTTGAGAAAGCATGCAAGAATGTAAAGAATGCAAGAATTCTGCAAGAATGTAAACAGTTACTATATATGGGGACGTGTGATTTAGTAGTAAGAGCCAATCAGCAATGTAGCTATGTGTGTGAACAGCTGATTGTCAGACTGCTTATCCAATCAATTAACAGCGTGCTGTGTGTACAGAAATAGATGGGTATATAAACTCTCGGCTGATGTAATAAAGAGTCTTCAACTTTGATCATATTGGTCTGCCGTTGAGTCCATTATTTTGCTCCCGCAGAGCATCTCTGCGCCAGCTCCCCAGGACGCTCCCTGTTTGACATTGCTCCAGCTGCCCCCAGCACTGGTTTTGAAACCTTGTGGTCAGGCCCTTTCCATCACTGAACTGTCCTGCTATCAGCCAGGGAAGCGTTAAACCTGCCTCTGCCCCTCACCTGGAGGGAGCAAACAGAGGAGAAGCACCATTTGAAATGGAAACAGCACACACGTTGGCTATCTTGCCCGCTGTAAGCTGTACATTATTAAAGGCCCAAGTCGTGTTTACCCCAGGGCTCTTCGCTGGAGCTACAGCATGGATAGAGAGGAACAAGGGCACAAGAAACCCTTCCCTGAGGCAGCCCTGGGGCTGTGCGCCATCTCCTCAGCCAGCCTGTGTCCCAGCACTGACAGCATGTTGAGTTTCCCTAGTGCTTTCCATGCAAGCCTTTCAAAACCTTTATTTGAGACTCACAAACGCCTCTCGCTGGGGTGAGCAAACCCCCTTCGTTTTCCAATGCTATGTGACAGACATGTCCAAGGACCAGGGAAGGCAACAGGAGGGAAACACAGGAGCAAAGTGTCACTGCTGCTGCCTGCTCACTGGGTCACCTCAGCAGCTCTCAGTGGCCAAAAACATTTATTCTTGCAATTTCTGAACACTTAGAGAAAAATCCTTAAGTAAGAAGAAGCTGATGCCTGTGTAACTGCTACCCGGGGCCTCTCCTTCGCTGTGCTCTGGCCCTTGTGAATGAGTCTGGGAAGTGTGACTGAGGAGAGAAGGGGAAGATATTTATCCTTTTTAAGCATTGATACCTGCCTATGTTGGGCAGGGTGTCCTGAGGCTCTGGGGTTTGCAGTTGGAGGCACATTTTGGAGCCGGGACCCTCTAAGTGATCATTCAGAGCCCCTCATTTGTTTTAAGCTTGGAAGTGCATACCTGCCTAGAAACCATCAGGAAGCTCAAACACAAACATATTCAATAACAAAAGACAATTAAGACAATGTGCCCTGCAGCCCATCCGAAATTTTCCATTTGAGTCAATGACAATGTCTGGGGACCAAGGGCAACAAAATGGGACCATAAATGGAGAAGTTGCCATGCCCAGGCTGAGCTGTGCCTACGATTTGTGTGCATGATCTGAGCCCACTGGAAATACCAGATAGCTGGACTTTGCTCATCCTTTCCTCTTGCAGACAAGACTAAATCAGTATCCTCCTGTTTGACTCATGCTACAAGCATGGACATACACAGTCCCTGCAGCCCAGCTGCTTCTTGTAAACTTTCCAAGCCAGGATAACTTGGTTTTGTGTCTGAACCCCTATTTAAAATCCAATGTTTTGTGCTTACTTCTATTTCTCTAAATCTCAGTGTGCTGCGTGAAAGGAATTAGTTGACTAATCTATAACTGAGGTCTACTGACTGAATTAAATGTGCTGTGTACTGGTTGGTGATCTTGCTGAAAGAAAAAGCAGAAAAACATAGAGAGGATAAAGAATGATCAGCCTTGGTATTTTAAACAATTAACATTTTGAGGCCCTTTAAAATGGAAGAGAACATCTGTTAATAAAAGAAGAAAATGGGAAAACCAAAACTTCTAAAAACAATTACGTGAATAAGCAGCAAAGGCTCAGATCTGTCATATGTTACTTTGAATTTTCTGGTAACTTTTAAAATCCTGAGTGTGGAGCCACAAATGGATTTATTTGCATCTAAAGCAATTTCCAAAATGTGAAAGGTGACCAGCATGCACAGAGGCAGAAGAATAAGTGGGAGCTAGACAGGAGGAACACGCAGTGTTTGGAGAGGCAGCACTGTCACCACATTCAAAAGCAGAAAAGGGAGAAACTCCATCAGTTTAGCAGAACTGACGGAAAATGGAGATTTCCATCCCCAATAGAAATCAAGATTTCGTAGAAAATCTGAACTGACTGGATCAAAACCACAAAAATAAAAATGAAGTGGAACTACCTGCCCTAACACATCGGAGTGTTGCTCTGATCACTGCATTCAAAAGGAAATCCCAGGAAATCGGTGTCTCTGCAACGTGGCTGCCCCTTTACAGACCTGTTTTCCCCTCGCTACAGCCATCTTCCCGCATCCAAGGCAGCTCCCTGAGTTTTGGCCCAATTAGCTACAAACAAACGAGCAGCCCCAAAACGCAGCAGCGGGGCACCGGCGCACACCCCAGGCTGTCTGCCAGGCCTTCGCTTAGTGTCACTCTTTGCTTTCCTGCTGCTCGAGACATGCATTTCTTGTAACTGCTGCTCTTCTGGGAGCAAAGAGAGCTAATTTCTATAGCTGCAAAATGAAAAATACGTTCCGAACTCGAGAAGGCAGAAATGGAAGGGCTGCACCTCTCAAGCTGACAGGATGACCTAGAGGTGAAGTAATTTGAATTAAAAATCAATTCCAGTAAGTACCGGACAGAGGAAAAATCCTTGTCCGGGAAGAAGAATAAAACCAGAAAGAAGTTCCCAAACTGTTAACAAAATATGTTTCATTCGTATTTGAAAGAGTAAAACTACCCAGGCTTTTAGTGCAAAGCGACAGAGAAAAGGGAAATATATTATCTGTCAGCCCACACATTTCTAGCCAAGGACATCAAGTTTGCTGTGCAGGTACCTTACAGAAAGACTGGCCTGACTCCCAGCGCTCCGCCGTGCTGTTTCATATGCTCAGTGCTCCAGGGCAGGTGCTTTTCACTGAGCATTGAAGCTGCTGCTCTCGGTTGCTTTGACTCCGTTAGCAAATAAAACAAGGAATTATTACAGAAGTGTGGTTGGAGGGGGAAGGAGGGAAGGAAAGAAAGACAGTTAAAATGCATTAATACTGTACTTCAGACCATCTGCTTTAAAGTCGCGTGCTGCGCTGAGGGCTGAGCTGGCTGTCCTGGCTGTCCTCGGGCGCTGTACCATCGCGTTCCCCGCACGGCTGGAGCGATGCAGCCCCTGCCCACCGCGCTGTGCTGCACGCAAACCACACCAGCCAGCAAAGAGGCAATGAAGAAAGCTTGGCATTCGGTGTGAGCTTCTCTGGTACTAAGTTTGCCTCTAAAAAGATAACTCTCAAACTGTTTACTCCCTCCCTCCTAGAAGCTGAGATGCAGCTCTTCTATAATCTTTAGTTATAAAAACCTAAATACGAACTCAGGCTTTGCTTAATGTTGACCCTTGTGCGCCACAAAGGAGGATGTGCGTGGCCAGAAACTGGCCACTGCCACCCATTTTCACACTTGCTGGCGTCTGCTTCTCTGCCAGGCACTCAGCTCTGCTCACACACGATCCTTTATTTGCCAAATTATAAGCTACGGCAGGTCCCTGAGGAACACCTACCCTAACTTAAGACAATACGAGAAACAAGGAGCTGTAGAGAGCTTCCTACAGAGGCTGTTTCCCAAATGATTTCAGTGATGGAAAGATGCTGTCCTGTTATTTCTCTGAGGAAGCCCAGCAGACAGTGCCTGGCACTCCCATTAACAGGAGCTACCTTCTGCTGAGAATGGTAATAGCGTTTTTCTGGCACTTGTTTTATTTTTGTTATTTATTTTGGCTCTGGTTTCTAATTTTGCAGCTGCAGATCCCATGAAATGTAGAAGCTAAACCAGATTACTTATTCCTGACTCAAGGAATGCGTGAAGGTGAATCCTGGGGGGCATTTCTCAAGGCATGCTCTGAAAATACAAACAAATCTTCCGTTGTAACCCCATTTTCCTTAATTCCCCCAGAGATGATCAAAACCCCATTGAGTTATAAATACAAAACACATCAGAATTATGTCTGCAGCCCTGGAGATGTCAGGTAGTGGAATTCACATTTCCTCTTTTACATAATTAAGTCCAGAATGTTGGGCTTGTAGCCACGGCCATCACGGGGCCTGCAAAAACCGCAGCTCCAGGTGCAGTGGGCAGGATTGGACAAGGTGGTGGGCAAGAAAGGTGGCAGAGGGTGAGGCTTTCACTGCCACCTCTCTGCCATCCCCCAGCCTTTGTTTTCTTGGTGTCACTCTCGTGTTGTAAATAGCAATTTTAGCTAGGCTATTAAAATCAACCAAGGAACTGCTTTTGAGCCTTTTCTTTTGAATGAGCTGGGCAGAACAACACTACTGGAAGGAAAGAAAGATAGGGCACCTGCAGAAGTGCTGCGATGAAAAATTATGGTGCCTGAAAAAAAGAGGTGCATAAAATGTTGAACAGTAGCTTTACAATTGCTCCTTTCACATCTTCTCACAGGTGAAGTGGCATTAGTATACAGCTCTGGGAGCTCTGGCTGCACCTGACACATCAGCAAAAACCCCGCGTTGTGTGCCTTGCTGTTCTAGTTATTATGCTGCCTGCATAGAAAATACCTCAAAAAATGTAGAGGAGTGTAAATACCGTTGTATTACATACACCTAACGGCTCTTGTGAGACAGGAGGGATGGCTGGAGCTGATCTAGAGGGATGCAGGAGCTGCAGCTCACCCAGCCCAGCTGGCTGCTCGCTGCAGGGTCAGGTACAAAGCCAGGTAGTCCCTCAGCTCGCTGTCACAGGAGGGATAGCTCATAGCTTTGCAAAATCAGGCTGGAAAAAAGGCAGATGTTGCATGGGATCTTGTTAAGCTGCACACAGACCTGCCACCTGCCCTGGGTGGGTCTGGGGTTGGCGGAGAGGAGCATCATTGTGCTTCATCAAGGAAATAAAACAACGTGGATTACAAACCTGTGGCTGATGCAAAGCAAGAACTAACATGAGGAAGGAGAAATCTATTAAAGTCATGCAGATCACTTGGGAGGCAGGGCTTATTTGGGCAAAATGTATTTTAATCTGACTTTAATGAGACTGAAGTTTTAAAAAGAGTGTTGAAGAACACTGTTGGGGATGTAGAAAAAAAAGCTGTACACAGAATTTTAGGCTGAAGAATTGTTTAGGTTCCATCTGAAAGTGGCAGCCTTGAAGAGTTTAAATGGTTTAGATTATCAAAAAGGAGTTGGAGAGGTAACTTGATTATGGTGGAAATCCACAGGGAAAAAGTAATGGTTGCTATAGAGTTAAGTGGCTCAGGGATAAAAAAAGGTATAAAAAGAATGAATAGCTGAAAGCTGAAGTCAAGTAAATTCAAATGAGAAATCCAGCACAGTTTTTAGTAGTGAGGATGATTAATCACTGGAACAAATTACCAAGTGGAGCAGCTGATGCACAGTCCCTCAATGCTTTCAAATCACAACCAGTTGACTTAAGCCCGGAGTGGTCATCCTTAGCTAAACAAAAAGTATTTGGCTTAATAGAGAGGTAACAGAGTGCTATTGAATTACAGCACGAGTGGCCAAGCTGGACCTGAAGATTTTCATAATCAGATGTGAGACCACTCTCTCCTCCCTCCCAGCACCAAAACCTCCATGTGCCCAGGTCACAGCTCTGACCTGGGATGGCAGGACCCAGCCGCCCTCTCCGTTCCTGTGAGAGGTGAAGGGATAGGGGCTGACACTGGGACCAACAGTGCTGGAAGCAGTTGCAGAGGCTGCCAAAACTCCCTTTAAACCTCACCTCTTGAAATCTCTCACCCTGCCAGGGCCTCATGCACCTCCCACAGCCACCCCACGGCTCCCCACGACACCCTGTCCTGCCAGACACATCCTTGGGCACAGCTCCTGAGAGCTGCCTGGCTCATCTAGCACTGGGCTTGTTTGGAAACAAGTCTGGGGTTTACCTCGCTGTTGCATTGCTTGCCGCTTTTTGCTGGGTTTGTTGAACACAATTATGCTTTAGATATTACACAGAAAATTGGACCGGAGCTCTCTCTGGCAGGAAACTCACCCAAATGCACTGAAAAGGAGAGATTCCCACATGCAAAGCAATAGCTGACAACTTCCATCTTTCTTCAGCTGCAGTGCTACATTTATAACGTCAGGTGAAGCTATGCGAGCAAGTAAATGCCAGAGCTATCTTCCCACAGCTCTGCACAGAGTCCATTAAGAAATCCCGTTGGCTCTCTGGAGAACACTCAAAGCACAGGCACTAAGATGCTGCTTTTAGAAAGATAATGGATAAAGATGAAATCAGTTTTTCAGATGAGTCTTCCCTTTCCATAGGGGCTGTCTTTATGGTTTCAGTGATGTAGAATGAAAAAAAAGGTATTCGCTTCCTAATGAAATGAAAAATTTCATTAATTTGGGGATATTCATTTCTTTAAGAGCTTCACTCCTTGAGTTCATTAACTCTGAGGATGTAGCTTGTGCTGATGCTGCCCTGCAGTCCTTGCCAGGATTCGCTCTCTGTTCTCTGGTCTAGGCCAAAACACAGACACTCTGCCAGCCCCCAGTGTAATCCCTGCAGCTACCGAGCAGATACACAGAAATGTTTCGTATTGATAGGAGGAATATCCTCTGATATTCTCAGCTGTCGGATCCGGCTGACATTGGCAGCAATTACAGAGCTCGTCCTGGTCCTGCAAACCATCCAGAACTTCATAATTTGTGAAACTTTCAAGGAAAGTCATGTAAGCTCGTTTTCCATGAACCGTGTGAGATGTGGCAGCGGTCCCAGCTGTGCGGCTGGAGAGGCAGAGCTGGGGAGCAGCTCCGTGGGGCTCCTGGAGAGTCTCACTCATGTAGAGCCCCATTAGCAACAGTGAGCATTGGCTCTTGGGTTGTTTGATGTAAGTCGTCTTCAGTGTGTGTAAAGGCTTCAGCAGCAGCATGAGATTTGGAGAATTTTTCTGTTTACAGCACCAGAGGTAGGCCGAAGGGTGAACATAACTACTTTAGTTACAAAACCATGATTTGTGTAACTGTCTTCTATGTAGTTGACATGGTGAATAAAAATAATGGTGAAGAAGAGGGTGTTATAGGGGCATAAAAGCAAACTTCTGATCATCACCTTCCTCTATTTTCTGTCTCATTTCTCTTAAAACACTTAACATTCTTGGGGCTGCATGGTCCTTTCTTCATATCAGTTAAACAATTTCTTTCTTATTCACCTTCAAGGAATAATAAATATTCTGTGGTAGAGATATATCCACTTGTAAGTTGATTAACACGCTTGCGTATCTTTGCGTTGTGGAAATCGTCTTTGCTGTAAAATTCTGCAGAAAACCATCTCTAAAAATTAAAACAAACAAAATCCTGGACTGAAACCTGCTATTCTTCCTTGAGCAAAAATCTAACTTCATTGAGTGGGCATTCCGCTGCTGCAAGATCAGCAGCATTTTGTCTTTTGTATTCAAAGTAAGTGTCATGTGATTTGGATATGAAGTTTTGCAGTATTTTTGGATTTTGTTTTCTAAAACTAATGAATTACGAAAACGATCTAAAGAAAGGGCATCTATAATAAAGCCAAGGAAAATGCACTAAAGGGAATAGATTCTGATGACGAACTAGTATATTGATGTGGAGAGGAGGTAGGAAGTTAAACTTTTTAGTGACTTGAAATTTCAAAAGGAATTGTTATAGAAAGTGGAAAGCAGGTGACAAACCATGCTTATAAAAATAATCTTTGATCCACACTGAGTTTTCTTTCAGGAGTTCTACTATGTCAGGGAAATCATGAATATCATGCTCTTGCACCCTTCTTCCCCTCTCCAAAAAAAGCAAATACTGAAATATTGAAGGAGGATTGTGGCATTTAAAATGTTTGAAGTGGTGTGTACATGGCAGTCTGGGAAGGTTTCACCGGTGTGCTTGGTGCCATTCCTAGTAAAATGGATGGGACGTGCCCAAGGGAGTTCAGAGCTACCGAAGGTGAGATGTATGACCAAAGACTAAGGTGCTGTATCTGCAGCCTGTAGAGGAAAGAGGATCGATGGAAGATCTCAGCCTTGAAATATAGCTGAGAAAAACGTTGCAAAGAGAAAGAAATTGTTTCCAGGGATATGACAGGTAAAGGAAGAAGTGCTGGGCTCAAATTGCAGCAAGGGAGACTGGGGCATTAGGAAGACATTTGTACTTCTGGGCTAGCTAAGCACAAGGGCACTGATTCTATGAGGATGCTCAAAATACATCATGGTGTGCTAAAATATAGCCCGAATCAGCACCTCTCAGACTGGAAACTGGCTAGTCTGTCACCCTCCCTCGGGAAGCAATTGCGGGCAAGGATTTTCTTCTTCCTCCATCTCTCTTTTCATTTGAACCTCAACGAAAAAGGCCATAGGATTTCTGCTGCTGAGGTTTAGAGGACAAATTAGGCAGAGATTTGACAGTTCATTTTTCTGCCTGTATGGGTTTGATATGTGGTTTCAATCCCAAGTGAAAAAACCTGCAAACTTTCAAGATTTCCTAAGAACCAGAAATTCTAGGAAAACAAACAAACAAACAAACAAACAAACAAACAAATAAAGGAGGCTCCTTTCTAGCCTCAGTCCTACCTCTGCAGCAAGAATTTGGAAGCTGTCAGAGCCCAACTTCGTTTGGCACCCATAGGGCTTTCTAACTTGCAGAGCTGGAAGGCCGATTTCCTGAGTGTATGGCAGAAACGAAACGGTCTTGGAAAGGCTGACAGGACTTGGAGATAACATCCCTTTCCAGAAGAAACCTGCCTTGTGGCAGATCTGCCTTAGACCTAAGGATCTTGGCAAGGTCTGCCTGGAAATCAACACCACTCCAGGATCCAGGCTGAAGAATCTGCGAAAGTCCATTGAGCTAAAGATATTTAGAGAGAAATATTTCAGCTTCCATGACCATAGCTATCTTCTGATGAATGCTCCTGATTAAATTTGACCAGTTTATGGTGTGAGCTGTGTCTCGCCTCTGATCTCAGAAATGCATTATTTAACAGCATTGAATTGCCTAGAAATCTGCTGGGGTTTTTTGATATGAGGAAAGCTTCCTTGAAGGGCTACAAGACGTGTGCTCCCCAGAGGCTGGCCATGCAAAAACACCCTGAGCTGGCTCCTCTCCATTTTGAACTGCCCCAGAACTGCAGACTTCGGTGCAGCGAATAAAGGCCTGCCGTAAAGACAGGAGGGCAAATAACCATAAATGGTGTGTCTCTAACTGTGTGTATGGGGAGAGCGTATGAAATGAGCCACGCTGTAAATAATTCGGCCAACGAATTCAAGTAAGATATCCACCATTTTGGTACATTGAAGATGCACTTTGCACACATGGAGGGCTGCAATCAGTCCAGGGCAGCTTCTCTCTGCAGGACCTTCCTCCTCACATTTCCCCTGTTCCAGCCTGGGCTCTCCATGGCCAGAGCCCCTTCGGGGACTGTCCCTTTGCTCTGGCATGGGTCTTGCATGGGCTCTGTGTGGGTGGCTGATCCAACGCCATCCCTCCACCAGCTGCAGGGAAACACCTGTCGCAGCACTGAGGGCGCCCGTTCCCCATCCTTCTCCTCCCCAGACCTGGGCACTCGTTGGGTGGTTTCTCACGCTTTTTTCCTCACTGCTTCTGTGGTATTTTGCCCTTTCTTAAGGGTCAGAAGTGGCGCTGACGGGCTCAGCTGTGCCCTGTGGCACGACCGTGGTGCAGCCAGTTGGAACCGTCTGGCCCTGGCTGTGTCTGGCAGGGTGCTGCCATGGACTCTCCTCACAGCGGAGCCCCCCCAGCCAGCACAAGGGCATGCACACCTGGTACAAGGCTTGGCTAAAACCAAACTTTTAGTCACAAATGAAAAAAGAGAAAGTGATAGTTGAGTGTGAGAGAGACAACAGCCTGGGTGTTTCCAGGAGCAGGTCCCTGGCAGGTCACCACCTCCCCATCCTCTGCTGTGAGTTGATTTTGTTGTTGTTTCTCCTTTTCCTTCCTCCTTTTTTTTTTTTTTTTTCCTTCAGTGATTCTCGTATCTCCCTTTTCTTCAGGAACAGAGTTTAGGAAAGCAATGCTTCTTTTGCAGCCATGCCTGCAGCTGTACCTGCCTTGGGGCTCTTCCTCAGTTGTCCCCAAGGGGACTGAACACCCTGATGGGGTTCTGGCCGCCCACCAGGGCTGACTCCAGCTGGGTCGTTACCTGTCTCCAGCAGCACTGGGGCTTGCCAGGACCACACAGGTGAGGGGTGTGTGGGCTGAGCATTTATCAACCCCTCTCAGGCAGCTCTGTGTCCTTTGGTGGTAACAGCAGGGGCTGAGCTGAGTGTGGAAAGGCAGCACTGCTTCAAAATAGAGAGATGAAAGTAAGTGCATGTGCTTTGGGTCCTTCTCTTCCCCCCTCAAAGCCTCTGAACAGATTCTGAACCGTGCCGCTCCCGAGTTTTCTGTTGGTAGTGGTCAGCAGCCTTTTGGTATCAGTATCAGTAAGGTTCTGGAGGAGAGGTATGTCTGCAGTCACCTGCATGGTGGGCAACCTAATTCCTGCTCACAGACACCAGCATGGAATGGTTGCATGGGCACTGGGGAGAGCTGTGTAGCAGTGGGACCACCTGGCTTGGTGGCTGGAGAGCTGGAGGTTGCCAATAACCATTTCTTTCATTTCTACCCCTTCCTTCAAGTGGATCCCTGCATTATAGCAAAGGGAAAGAGCTTGTCAGTCATGGGAGAGGTGACTACTTCAGTCTTGCTCAACTTGTTTCAAACTCGTATGCACCGCAATGTTTCTTCCTGATGCTAACGCTGTTATTCCCAACAAAACAAGGCTACAAAAATTATTAGATAATATCTTTGTGAATCAAATATGCTTGTCCATAATATAAAGGTAAAATAACTGTGGAGCAAATATGGCTGAAGGGTAGCAATTAAATTTGAACTTTAAATTTGCATTAAAAAATTCTCTGTGGAAAAATTTGAAACTTAATTTATTTCATCACCTGTATGGAATAAGAACTTTCAGATATTTCATGTTTTATCATGGGGGGGATGGTACTGTTGAGTGCAAGGAGCCAGCGCGATATCACAGCTAGTCTAATTAAACTTGTCATTTCTTCTAATGTTAGATGCGGTCTAACATCCAGACAGAGTAGTATAACAATTTATCATCAGAGTGGGCATTTCCAGTAAAACAGCAAATCTAATAAACCATAATTACTTCTTGGCATTGGAACTGCTATACTGAAACTCATTATAGTAGTCATTGATTTCTGTCTTTAAAAAAGCTTGTATTTGTTTAAAAAATAAAAACATCGGCAAAAGCGAAACAATTCACCTGAAAAATGTTAGATTTTTTTTTTTTTTCTGTGGCAGGATGGCAAGTGTGGTACAAGAAGTTGTGGGTCTGAGTGTCTGCACTGTAGCCGCAGTTCTGGGTAGGCTGGGGCAGCAATTCATTTCATAAAGCTG